>JAJOZX010004409.1:62500-147500 GCA_023014485.1 Bathynomus jamesi | reverse complement strand
GTTCGGTGATTGTGATGGCTGGTCAAAATCTTACCATTTCTTTCTTTACAATCAGGCCTTTGTCGATTTGGAAGTAGACCTGCTTCGAATCACGCACCCTTTTCTTATTTTTATCTTTATAGGGTAAATATAAAAAGCTTCAATCAAAGCTATTTCATTTTGCACTATATCTTTCCACGTTTGGGTTACAATTCACGTTGAAATAGCTTAAATTCTCTTGTGTACATGCGCCAATGTCTGCAGACACACGGACAAATCGTTGGCTGAGCGATCTCATTTTTCTTGTCTGCGATAAGAAAACATGCATACAAACACGTGAAATACTTGTGAACAAGTTTTATACTCGTGTTCCCAGATACGTGTAGGCCTATGCAGATAAAAGGCTTTATAGTATGTACGTACCTTAAAATAGTTTAACATAGTTTTTAGCCTGTACAGATGACAACCGTTATAGCGATAATATGGCATTATGTCAGATCAGAATCATTTCTGCTTAAATGACTCGGGGGTGAAGGGAAGGGAAATTGACTCGCGAAATACTGTTTATGGAAATTGCGAAAGAAACGTATCCGAATTAGTACATAAATTATGATTAATTATAAAAACTTTCGTAAGAAAAAACATAGTTTAATGTTAAACAATAATTAAAATTGTTCATTATACATCATAATATTATACGCAGACGAACGCAATTAAAACACATTTTAATTAACACAATAGAACACTCATTATATACCTTCATTCTGTTACTAATTCTCTTTGTTGGGGTGTGAGGGGCTTATTTTTGCTAGTTGGTGGTGTTATCCCTATTTCAATGACTACTCGTGAATGAAAGATTGATCAGGAACAATAAACCAAACAGCTGCTGGGATCGACTTTCCATGTTAAAAAAAAAAAGAAAAGAAAATCATGACAAGATTGGCCTTCCTTTTATTCAAAGGTTCTTTTTTTAACATTTAATGGCGTAATTTTTTAAAGAACAAAAGGCAAATTTAGATAGAGAAAAGGGAAACAATGACCTGCAAAAATGTCGCCCTCTGCCGTCCGTGCAAGTGAATTTTAAAGATTAAAAAATAAAAAATACTTCTACGGGTGCAAATAAGGAGTTTTACTTAATGAGAATTTATATACATATTATTTTATAAACTGCTACTATTCTTGGATCATATAATCCAAGCGATTAGTATAATTCCAACGTGTAATTAACATTTTTTTAATGCAAGAAGGAGCGGCCAAGGGCGAAAGTCACCAAAAACGTTTCCCCCTACCCTCACAGAAGAAGAAGAAGAGACCCTAAATCAAGATCCAAACATCATAAATCAAGATCGAAAGCACTCTGCGTTTGAAAGCTTGGAGGCCATAGACACACAGATCGGGGGAAAGATGGATTGAGGAAGATTGTTCCAGAGTTCACCGGTTGAGTAGATGAAAGACTAAGAATAACGATTAACCTTTGCATTAGAAAGTTGGACAGAAAAGGAATGAGAAAGTATTGAAAGTCTGGTATTGCTTGCTCTACTTAACGGAAGAGGCACGCAGTTAGAGAGTTCACAAGAGCAATGTCCGTTATAATAGCGATAGTAAAGAGAGAGTGAGCCAACAATGCGGCGAAGAGAGAAAGAGATTGAAGACAGTGAGAAAGAGGGGGAAATGAAACGAAAAACCTTTGATTCCACCCGATCAAGTATGGCTGTGTGGGTTGAGCCACCCAACACGTGAGAAACGTACTCCATACAGGGGTGGACAAGACCCCTGTACAAAGACAGCAACTGAGCCGGGGTGAAAAACTGTGGAGCCGGTACAGCACACCTAACCTCTCAGAAGCTGTTTTGGAAAGAGAGTATATGTGATCTTTCCAGGAAAGACCAGGAGAAAAGGAAACGCCAAGAATGTTAAGAGAAGAGTAAGGATTGAGTTGTGTATTGTTGAAGGTAAGGGATAGTCGCGTGGAAGATTGTGACGACAGGTGGAGGAACTGAGTTTTTGAGGCATTGAAAGCTACAATGTTTTCTCTGCTCCAATCAGAGATAGCAGAAAGATCAGAGGTCAGGTGTACCATAGCCGTCCTACGTGAAGCATGGAGTGACTGTTGAGAGGGACGCTTTGCAAAGCGGGTGGAGAAGTGAAGAGTGGAATCATCGGCATAGAAGTCGATAGGATAGGAAGTGCGACTTAATAGATTATTGATAAATAAAAAGAAAACAGTGGGTGACAGGACATGACCCTGAGGAACACGACTGTTAATAGCTTTAGGAAAAGAACAGTGGCTATCTCATTTATTCCAGACAGCCATAAGAAAAATCTAATTACAACTTTAGTCACTAGAGCATATAAAATTTTTTCAAACTTTGTTCATTTCATTTAGAATTTCAGTTTTTGAAACATAACCTATATTTAAATGGTTTTAGTTCTAAGTACTTTGACACATATTTGGGTAAGCAGCTTACTAAGCTACTTCAATCTAAAAAAACAAATAGCAAGTGTTAAAAAGCCTTTGTGTATGTTCCCATAACCTTTACTAGACACAGCAGTTTATCACTAAAAATGAAAAGTCACCAAACTGCTCAATGGCTTTTGCCCACAGTTCAGATTAGAGGTGTATTTAGGCCAGGTCACACTATTGGCAGTTTCTTTGGGTTCAAGGATGTCATTCCTAAAGATTTACGGGCATCTGTGGTCTATAAATACCAGATAAATACCAGTGCCACTGTTGTAATGCAGTGTATATTGGCTAATCAAAACGCAATTGAAGACGCAGCTTTGAGCATATGGGCAAGTTAATTAGGACAGATCAACCACTAACTAAGCCTTCATTTAGCGCCATTCGGGCGCATGCGCATAGTGCTCATTATCCCATACAATTTAACTCATTCTCAGTCACACCTCTCGCTCCAACAGTGCAGAGCTCCTAATAATGGGGTCTCTGCTGACTAAAGGAGAAGCCCTTGCTATCAAGCAATGTAACTTTTCTGAACCTTTTATGTTTTTAGAAATGCCTGATGATAGAGAAAGTCTGCTCCGAAACTGTCGCGATTGAATAAACAAGATGTTTTACCAAGTACTTTTTTATTATTTGTTATAAGACTCTGCTTCCGGAAAAGGAAAAGTCTATTGCTGATATATATATATATATATATATATATATATATCTGATGCCACATTAATACAAAGTCAGAATTCATTTACACTTTCAAAAAAGAATTATATTTTCTCTGCAGCTGATGAACCAATTGGAACGAGAAAGGAGTCGTTTGAGAATGTTATGTGAGAGTTGTGTGCGATACAGTTCGTCTTGATAAGATTTTTTGTCATGGAGTAAAAATTCATGGTTCTAGAAAAGTGCACAATTGTAATCTACGAAGACACGAATCACCTACAGTTGTTCGGAGGAAATTTAGGCGTTTCTTCCCTCGACGAACATCACATAACTTGCTGATGACTATTTACGTCTCTCATCAAAAGTTTTCATAGGCTGGTTCTGTGTTTGATAAATTGCATCCTGGTAGTCCACGACGATCTGTGAGCAGCAAAGAAAATGTCCCAGCCATCGGTACTAGACCTTTCATACCAGCCAAACAAAATTCTTTTGTAGATCAGTTTTGGAGAGCTCCAAATTAGCGATAAAAGCTTCCAAAGAATGCCTCGACAGGATATTAAAATGTATTCTTATAACACTCAAGTGACTCAAAAACTCGAACATAAAGATCATGGTCCTCGGATTGAAGTTTATACGAGGCTCTCCTGCATCACTTTCAAACAATCCAACACTCCTTGATTAAATTTGGTTCAGTGAAGGGGACGCATTTCATTTTTTATGGCGCGCACACCCACGAAAGTGATGCTTTAGGCTCCCGTCCTGTCTTTCCATACTACTCATCTGCGGTTTGTGAACTCAACAACAATCTCCTCTGCCGAGTGGGTCCTCTGAGCCCCATAAGCTTCTCTCTCGCCTGCCCTGACCGCATGTGACCGTTTTCTTGGGAGTTGTTAGAACAAACATTTACGCTCCAAATCTTTGAGATGCAGAAAAAATGAAAACAACCTCAACAACAGATGCAAACGACCACTGGCAATTGCATGACATTTGTTTACACATACACATTTTCCTTCTTTGGCCCACACGCACGTACACACACACACACACACACACACACACACACATGAGTGGCGCAAAAGTCGCGTATCATAGGAATTTTCAGTCTTGACTGTAATATATATATTTTTTTTCATTTAAGTAGGAGATGGCTGCGAAATTAACAAGAGACGAGAGGGTGAGCTTGGTTTTAATGTAGGGAGTACCAGATACAACAAATTGATGAATCGGTACAGAATTTAAATTCTGTACCGATTCATCGATTTGTAGTACCTGGTATTCCATGCATTAAAACCAAGCTTACCCTCTCGTCTCTTGTTAATTTCGCAGCCATCCCCTACCTAAAAGAAAAAAAAATATTATAATCAACACTGAAAATTTATATGATGCGCCACTTATATATATATATGTGTGTGTGTGTGTGTGTGTATATATATATATATAACCTTTGGTTAGCTTCAGCCCGAATTGTTCATTCTGACGAAGGTCAAGCTTTTCACTCCACCTTAGACCTACAGTTTAACGTGGAATCCGAACCACGCCCCACCAGCAGCCCAGCGTCTTAACCACTAGGCCACCCACTTATCTACCAACCACTTTCTTTATTGTGTGGAAAGATGAACAGCTGAATTTTGCTGCGCGCCAGCTGCCGTCACCTGGGTCTCGAACCCGAGGCCGATGGATTCGTAGTCAGCAACCAACGCTAACCACTACACCACCAAGGCGCTCTATATATATATATCTATAATATATATTAATATAAGGATTAGTAGATCCATTTGATCTAATGTCTACGAAATGATAGAGATGCACATTAAACTCGGCCTTGATGTCAATAAGGAAAATTCGTCTATAAAACGCGTATCAAACCGAGCAAGATGATCATTGCCAGAAATCTCTAGGAGTTATAACTTTTTCCTCTCTCTCTCTCTCTCTCTCTCTCTCTCTCTCTCTCTCTCTCTCTTTCGCTTCAACATAAATGTCTTTTCCTATACTCTCATTCTTTCTTTGTCTTTGATATATATACAAATATATATATAGTGTTTATTGAAATTTTTTACTTATAAGCGATGTGTTTGTGTATAAAAGCAAAACAATACAAAGAAAGGAATTTGTTCAAAAAAAAATTTTTTAAGAACACGTTTTTTTCTTTTTCATATATTTCTTTTCAAAGGAAATATATTTCATGAATATTTCCCTTCAAAAAGAATTTGGCATAAAAGGTAATAAACTCTGAAGAATTTACACGATACAAAAGATAATTTTAATAAAACACAATTGAATGAACATGAAATTTAAGTGTATGAAATAGCGAAAGTATTATATATATATATATTATATATATATATATATATTCATGGAGTAGAGAAGCATTCGTTTTTGTTAGGGGCGCGGGCCTTCACGCTTCGAAAGGAATTTGTCGCCGGCCAGAAAGTGGAATAGAATTGAAAGTGGGCGCATTACTGCTCCCTTCACCAACTGGCAAAGCAATAAAGGAGGAAATTCTTGCGAGAGGCTCATAACCCTCCTCTCATTCGGTACTCCACAGCAGGATAAACAATTATTTCTGAATCTTCCTCTGCTTCTTCCGCCCCTTCATGAAGAAAAGAGTAGAAAGACCCCGGCCGTGTTGCGACAAAAAAAGAAAAAAAAAATTTCCCGTCGCGGCCGAGTTCCTTCTTTGTTTAGAAAAAAAATTAAAAAAAATAGCTCGACGCGTTTCGACTTTCGTAGCTTTCCGTATATCGTCTTTCGCCGTCGGATGAAAGGCAAACTTTTCTCATTAGCTGGCGGAGTGGTTGCACTGATGCACTGCTCCGCTAAGGCCATCACTCGACACTCGGGCAGACGACGTCCAATTTTTCCAGGAAAGAGTTTTTGTTTCGCCGTTTAGACGAATGTAACTAAGCTTTGTTTATATATTAAGTAAAAATATAAATTAGTTTCGCAAAGGTTCCATTAATTAATTCTTCTGATCAAACGTGTGTTTATCTTTTTCATCTTTTTTTTTTTTTTTTGTGGTGTTCTTCCTTAAATTAGGGAAGTTGGCTCAAATGTGAATTAATTTAATATGAAGCTGAAAGCATTCTACATGAATTATTTTTTATTCTTCAGTTTTTCAAACTTAAATCATTAAATTTTTTATTAAATTTTAATGATTTTATGTCAATAACAAAATTAATTTAATTTTGACGTAATATATATATATATGTATGTAGAGAGAGAGAGAAGAGAGAGAGAGAGGAGAGAGAGAGAGAGAGAGAAAAATAGGTATTTTTTTCAACTTTTACAATTTATTAGACACATTATTTATTTCTCATAGTTAGCTTTTAGTGTTGAAAGTTTTTACAATAAGACGAACTCCTTTATAAATAAAGTTTGGGAAAAGTTCTTGGTTTAAAACTTGGAACGATGCTATAAATTTTCCGTTTGCTATCATGCGAGAGAAATAGTAATAAAGTGTATATAATTACCCTTTAATTTGACACTGAGCAAGGCTGCAGTGAAGAGTCAATCCGAAAGCGTATTTCCTCATTTAAAATTACTCATATTGAATATTCTCTTGTAAAACTCATTTATTGGCCTCTTCGTCACGGTTTTGGATGGCAATATCTCTCCTCTAACGAGACACATCTTAGCGTAACGCGGCCTCAGTTAAACAAACGACGTAAAAAGCCTTTTTTTATAGTCGGAGTCGTCCGTATAAGGCGGGCTTAGAGACGCTACTAAGACGTAGCTGGACGAAAAGGGAATCTCATAGCGTTCTATTAGCGCAGTTTATGCTACCCTGCCTGCCTCTTTATTAGGCCCACCAACTGCCAGGGGGCGCTGTTGTCGATGGACTTGGTAGATTTAAAGCTAGTCGTAGAAGGCGGAAGAGTGCGGATATTAATTCTTTTGGCAAGCGATTATACGCCCTACTAAAGCTCTAAATGAAAAATTAGCTTCGTATTTTACAGTGGGCCGAGAAGCAAGTTTCATTAGACAATTTGATATCGCTACGTCGATGCTTTAAGAAGATAACAACGGAAAAGGAACGCGAGATACATAATTAAAGTCTTAATAGAATTAAATTTAAAACTAAGATGCAGCCGAAATAACCTCGCGCCAAGTTCTAGTAAGGGTTCTTGCCTACTAATTTTATTTAATTAAATTCATGTCAATATTAATTCAGTTTATTTAACGCAAACTATTGCAGTTTATACGCATTTGCATATAAATATATACAATACATTATAAAATTGCGTTGTTCTTGCACAAAACTTACAAGTTCACATCCTAAAAATAACACGACGAAATACATACGCAACATCATAACTCTTGCAAATTTGGGGCTCTATTTTATCAGGTTCGGTGACATAAGGCTAAAATGTCTGCACACATTTCCTAAATGAAAAATTTCATGTATATATATATATATATATATCAAGATGTTTGACTCTTCATACTTCTACTTAAACTATATATATAATATATTATATTATATATATATATATATATATATATATATATATATGTTTGGTCGTATATTTGGTAGTATAGTACTGTATATATATTACCAAAAGTATTGGAACATTGAGACTCGAAATTGCTGTGTAGAGGGCAGCACTGCGGTCCAAAAGCAAAGAAAGTTAGTCTGCTACCTTTATAGTCAGTATGTATAAGAGTGTTTTAGAATCAAAGCTGATGGAGTTTGAACGTAGCAAGATAGTTGAATGTCATATCACTGTAACTGTGCGTAAGAGTATGGAAACTTTAAATCTTCATGTGAATTGTGGAAAATATTATACGAAATTAGAAAATTTATGACAAACCGTGTGCGGCGAACGTTGGAACGTGTGGTGAGGAAAGACCAGATAGATGTGTAGCTTAAAATTTATCACCGAGGATCAATGAACGGACAGGGTTTACAGCAAGTGTGTCTACTGTACGAAGGAAACTGCATGCAGAAGGATTCTATGGAATGGCAGCTGCACATAATCCATACATCGCAGCTCTGAAGGCAAAACAACGGGTACACTGGTACAGTGGTACAAATATGATCAAAACTGGAAAATGGAACAGTAGAAACAAGTCGACCTGGACTAGGGTCACTAGTGTTTCTGACGGATACAATGAATTCCAGGGCATATTGTAACACTTTGGACAACAATACAATGCTGGAATTTCACATTGATGGGATTTTATGGTGAGATCCCTACATACATGAACATGACAACGCCTATTTTCTCCAAACCGGAATTGCATCCCATCAGTGCGAGCAATATAACGTCGACAACGTGAGTAGTATGGGTGCATTTAAAGAGAGGGAGGTGGGAGATGTGAGAGTGTCAGTTGAATATAGAGTATAGTTACCTAAACTAATCTCATCTGAAAAATAAATAAATTAATAAATAATTAAAATAAAAGATATATACACACACACACACACACACACTGTATATCAAGCGAAAAAAAGGCCCTGGCTACTGTTAAAATTATTTGTAAGTTGAATAAGGGCAGACTCAAGAATATTTCGATTAACAATGTTGCTTGAGTGAAACAAAATTGAAGCATTATTCCAATCAATACAGTGGGATAACTGTGACAATTGGGCGAAAAGGGCACTGGACTACTGTCCCGTTCTAATGGAATATTGATGCTGTTTTACACGTGTTTGCAAATCCTTTCTCGTCTGTCCAATGTAAAAGGAATCACATTGTTTACAACGAATTTTATAGATAATGCCTGAATTATTAGTAGGACTATTTTTTGCTATGATATTTTTCACAATATTGTCATGAAAATACTACATTAAAATTCAAAAGTTTAAGTACATTAGCAATGCCTAAAAAGCCTGGGAAAAATGGAAGTACTAAAATATTCTACAAAATATTCTATCATACGATAGAAAGTTCGTTCTGCCTTGTTCAGACAAGATTCCAAAAAAGCAGGTGGGTAACAAAACATTGTTAATAGAAATATTCTTGAGTCTGCCATTATTCAACTTACAAATAATTTCAACATTAGCCAGGACCTTTTTCGCTTGAACGTGTTGTTTTGAATTCGTTCAGAACGGATTTAGACAAGAGGGGCAAAGCGCTAAAACTTTGGTGCGTTTCCTTATAAATTTGTATGTTCCTCCTACAATTTTTATTTTTCTATTTTATTTTTTTTGTGACCTGTATATAGTTTCGAACTTGTTATTTATTTCAATGTTCCTGAGGATGTCATTAGACGAAAGCGCTTGAACACCATTGTTTCCTTTTTCCTTCGTGGTTATTTTCATCATATTATATATATAATATATATTATATATATATATATATGTGTGAGTGTGTGTGTGTGTGTGTGTGTGTATGTGTGTGACGCCATACTATGAACTTTAGCGGACACCATTTAAAAATGTAAAAAATTAAAAAATTTGGAATTATGGATGTATTGCAGCTCGCTGACCCAGTGCTACTATGAATATAGAGTATAGTGGCCACCGGTAACATGGTCTTAGTGATAGCACTAATATTAAGAAAAGGAAAAAATACAGCGGCGTTCATAAGTATGCCTACATAGAAATATTTCAGTTATATTCGTCCTTATCTTTTGTACCATGCATATGATAGTTGTGAAAAGTTTACCTTCGTTTGGAAAATTTTAAAAAATAAATTAGTTCAACTCCAACATATGATGTAAAACATCAAAAAAGTTCAGGAAAATAAAAAAGTTAAAAAGCAAACGTTTTTGTACACACACACACACACACACACACACACACACACACACACACACACACACAACAGCGGTATTTAAGAAAATAAATAAATCTCTTTCCCTTCATGTTATTAAGACCCATACATAGACATAATTTAAAAATGAGTAAGGAGTAAATGAAAATATGGTTGCATACACTATTTATTAACATGTTAAGACATTATTTTTACTAAGTAGTATAGTAAACTCACAGATAATGGTGGAAATAATTACATTCTCATTGCTTTGATATAAAAGGACGAGAGAAAGTGGACAGACATAGAAAATGAAAGTTGAAAAGCTGAATTCGGTGAGACGACAACAGAGAAAGGAAGACTATAGAAAGCACTGGAGGGAGATGAACAAATGGTTTTACAGAATATGTGGAATGTGTATAAAGAATGCTTAGCGAAGACGGCATGTGATGTGTGTAGGTGCATGTGTACAAAATGGGAGGAGGAGAAAGATGACTGCATAATGAAACGATGAGGTTTTTCCTTTTGTCAACCATTCTGGTGCTTCTTCTTCTGCTGTTACTATCTTGTTGAGGCACCTTGTTAGTTTTCCATTTAGTGATGTTAGCTTTTTCAACCTCTATCTTTCCTTATTGTTTTTTTCCCTTCTACTCCAGATGCAGAGCGTTTCTTGCTTCCGGGGTTAAACCTTAACCCCAAGGAATTTTTAGGTACAGCCTAGTACTAGGCGTAAGATAGAGGTGCTGTATCGTAATATCTCCCCTACAACTTCTCCAGATGTCACACTTATGGGCAGTTGTTTCAGGAACTCTACTGTGGATTTCTTTACTGCCCCTGTTGCCCCCACTACTATTGGGATGATCTCAGGTTCCACATTCCACATTCTCCTTATTTCGTGTTTGAGTCTCTGGTATTTTAAGACCTTTTCCCTTTCATAGTTCGCCACATTCCAGTCTGCTGGGACTCCTACTTCCACCAGGAGGCACTTGTTTCCCTCCTTCTCTCTCACAACTATGTCTGGTCTGCATCCTGATACCCTGATGTCAGTTGGTATCTCGTGATCATATAGGAACAGCACTTTGTCATTGTCTTCTATTCCTTGTGGTATATGTTCCCAGTGTTTTTCTGTTTCTAACCTTATTTCATATTTCTTACACAGCTTGAAGTGGATTAGCTTGCAGATTGCATTGAGTCTGTCTGTGTAGTTTCCTCTGTGCAGGAGTATTTCACACCCCGATAGTATGTGACTCACAGTCTCTGGGTTCTTTCAGCACAATCTGCACATCTTACTTTCATTTCTGCCCTCAATATTCCTTTTGAACCAGTTTGTCCGTAGTGCCTGGTCTTGCGCTGCCATCACCAGCCGTTCATCTTCTGGTCTCAGTGCCCCTCTTACCAGGAACTCCACGGTTTTATCCCTCTCTATGTATGCTCTGTTCAGCACGTCCTCTTTGTATACTTTGCTGAACTTGTGCTCTTCCCAGTTCTTCTCCTTTTCTTCTGATCTTTTCTTGTTATACCTTCTTTTGATGGTGCTTATCTTTTCCATGAGAGGTTTTTTGCAATGTCTTCAAGCTGTTCGGGTCCTATGCCAGCATCCACTAGATAATCATTTGCCTTTTTGAGAGTGATGTTGTTTGAGGCTTTTCACGTTCATGGTCTCTTACAAATCTGACTAGCCTTCCTTCTCCTTCCTTTATGTACTGTGCTAATCCTATTGTTGTGGCTTTGTGCACTTGGTCAATTAGCGCAAGCCCTAATCCACCGACCCTCCTTGGCAGGTATAACCTTGGTGTGCATTGGTTTTTATATATGCTCTTATGCGCATGGAGCAATTTTCTGGTGATCGTATCCAGTTTGTTGATTTCCTGCTGGGTCCAGTTGATTATGCCAAAACTGTATGACAGTACAGGTACCGCCAGTAAGTTTATGGATAGGATCTTATTTTTACTGTTTAGGTGAGATTTTAGGATTAGCTTTATCCTTTTTGAATATTCTTTCCGCAGTCTTTCCTTCATGATGTCATTTTCCATCTTTTCAGATTCCTCCAACCCCAGATATTTATATGTAGCCTCTTGCTCTAGTTCTTCTAGCACGATATTGTCCACCCTGATGTTTTCTGATTCACACCTTTTGCCTTTCTTTAGTGTGACAGTGGCACATTTCTCAAGACCAAACTCCATCTGGATGTCATCTGAGAACTTTTGACCTCCCTGACCTCTTCTGTTAGCTCACTTTTGTTTGGGGCATATAGTTTTAGGTCATCCATGCAAAATAAGTGAGATATTTTCGGGCTGTTCTTTTCCCTTGGTGTCATTATGTAGCCTTTGTTTAGGTTGTTTATTAGTTGGCTGAGTGGGTTTAGCGCCAGTACAAACAAAAGAGGGGATATGAATCAGCCTGGTAGATCCCTCTCTTGATTCTCACATTGTTCACATCTAAAGTTCCCTTACTGTGATGGAGAGTTAGGTCTGTTTCCCATCGTGTCATAGCTGTTCCTAAGAAGATCCTCATGGTAGGGTGGATCTTGTATAGTCTCAATACTTCCTTCACCCAGGAGTGGGGTACACTATCATATGCCTTTTTGTAGTCAATCCATGCCATGCTTAGGTTTCTCTGTTTCTTTCTGCTGTTCTCCAATATTGCCCTGTTGATTAACAGCTGGGCTTTTGTCCCATACGTTTTTCTGCTGCATCCTTTTTGCTCTGGGCTTATGATGTTGTTTTCTTCTGCATGGCTGTAGATCCTGTCAGCTATGATTCTTGTTAGTATTTTGTAGATTGTTGGCAAGCACGTTATTGGTCTATATTTACTTGGATTCTGGGTTTCATAGGACTTTGGTAATAATGTTGTTTTTCCTTTTGTCAACCATTCTGGTGCTTCTTCTTCTGCTGTTACTCTCTTGTTGAAGCACCTTGTTAGTTTTCCATTTAGTGATGTTAGCTTTTTCAACCAGAAGCTCTTAATCATGTCTGGGCCTGGTGCTTTCCAGTTGCTGCTTCTTTTTATTTTCTCCTCGACTTCTTTCACGGTTATTCTGTCCATGTCCATCTCTGAGACGTTTCTCACCTTTTCGCTGTTGTAAAGGCTCCCAATCCATTCTGCACCATCATTATGGTTGACTTCGTTCTCGTAGATGTTCTTCCAGAAACGCTCCACTTCTTCTTTTTCAGGTGATTTTTCTACTTTTATCTGGGCATTCTTTAACTCTCTGAATAGTTTTGTTGGGTTGTCTTCAAACATCTCATTTTGTTTCTTTTCTCTATCCAAGTGTATATATATCTTCCCAGTTCAGATCTTATTTCCCCCCTCATATGGGTAGTTAGTATTGAGATCTCCTTCCTGAGGTTACCTACTCTGCTCTCTAGTCTTTGTTGCCACCTTGGCTTCCTCTCATTTCCATTCTTTCCCTGGTTTGCTTGCGTATTTTTACTCCTGCCATCTGTTACGCTGACTGCTGTTGCATAATATAACCTGTTTAATTCTGTGAGGTTACTCTCCTGGAGTGTTATTGCAGGTAGTACCTTGTTTCTATCTTTATATATTTTCTGACCTTATAGGTGTTCCTCAGCTTGGCAATGGTCTTCTGTGGTTCAGTTCCTGGTGTACATCTTCTCTGTGGATTAGGATCCTCCTTTCATCTCCTTCTCTTCCTCACTCTCCTCGTCTATCTCTTCCACACTATCATTGCCTGGTCCTGATGTAGAGTCTCCCTCATCACTGATGGTTCACTTGGAGGAGGTGGAGGGGGAGGGGGAGGGGGTGGCAAGATGTTTTGTGCCTGTGGTTCATTTTCACTTCTACCTTCTCTTCCCGCCCTGGGCAGGCATCCTTGTCCACTTCTTTTGCGCTGTCTCTGGGAGGTGTTTCCACTACGGTACCTGGGGCTGTCTCCTTTGTTTTTTCTGTTATTGAGGGTTTCACTGGCTTTCTGATGTTTCAGCCAGTTTGTTTTTTTTGTTTTTTCTTCCCTCTACCTACTGTCCCTTTGCACGTTCTTAGTTCTTCTAGGGTGTCAGCATTATTACCAGTTGTTCCTGCACAACCCACATTGCCTTTTCTTTTACTTTCTGTGCCTCATCATATGTTGGTAGTGTGGCTCTTTGTTTTCCTCTCATGGTCAGTTCCTCTTTCTGCGATTGTCTTTAGGATATGATGTTTTTGCCTGATCACTTTTTTTTCGGTCTACTGTATGGTCTGTGTACCGCTTCTAGAACCTGTATACCATGTAGTCATTCATCGAACTCCTTCCTTTCAATGCCCATTTTAGGAGTTCGCTCTTGTTCTCTTTTTCTGGCTATCATCTGCCCTGTATACAGGCTTTCTAACAGGTACATACAGATTTCTCTCCAGTGTCCATGTCCACTCGCTCATGGTGTTCTCATTCTCTTTTGGACATATTCTTCTACCTCTCTTTTGATCATTTCATCCTTTGTGATCTCTTATTTCCCTGGTCTGATGTTTGCACTGATGCTGTTGAACCAACAGTCTGGGTTTTTTTCTAGCTTCTACCTATCTAACACTCCTCTCTTTGTTAGTATTTCTCTGCACCTTTTGCTGGTTCCATTTTTCGGAACTGCTCACTTGTGGCATAGGTGGTACACCACAGTATTTCTCGTTTTTCCTCTACTGACCATTGTGTCCTGGTACCCCTCTGGGGTTGTAGGTGAAGTTAGTCCGTTTCTTTTTGTTGTTGGGTGAGAGGGGCTTCCTGGGGTAGCCCTGTCATGTCACTTTGTGGAGGGTGCCCCTCATTTGTGTAACCCGTCCATACTGAGGGGCAGTAGTGTGGACTTGGGCCTTTTTTCCAGGGCTGGTATTGCTCGGAGGGTTAAGACCGTTCCCCTGTTTGCCGATCTCCTGATAACGGTCACATGGTACTCGGCTTTTGACACCTGTGCGACCGGACGAAGTGGCTCTGGTTGATTCACCATTACCCCTATTCACGCCGTTGGCTTTCCTTCTTAGGTTGTAGTTCATTGTGTTTCTTTTTCCGCTGTCCACGGCCTCTTATTCTTGTATTCGAGGCTTCCATGCTGATTTCCCAATAGGGGGTTCCCCACATCCGCAACCCGGGTAGGCTGGAATACAGGTACATGTACAGGAAGAAAATGTGAAAGCAGTTGATTTTGGTGGCGCATGTAGGAGTATATACCAAGGAGAGGAAGACAACAAATTAGAGGAAGTTGAACGAACAGTATATAAACTGAAAGAAGGAAAGTCGGCAGGAATTGATGTTATATGAAGTGAAATAATTAAATGTGGAGGTGGAATGGAGCTTTAAGGGCTGTGGAAAATATACTAAAATGAATGGTAAAATTGAGCGTGCTGCAGGTGATTGAACAAAAGTTATAACTGAACCACTGTATAAAAATAAAGGTGAAACAAAATTGAGAGCAAATTGTCTGTTAAATTTTGTAGTCAACAAAAGTACTCCCGGCCAGAAATGGAACGTTTAGTAAATGTCACAAAGGTTTATAAAACATGAATAAAATGTTTGTAACGTTTACTAAACGTCGCATTTCTTGCTGGGTGATAGTAAAGCATTTTAAATTAAATGTACATTTTTATGTCAAATCTTTCTAAAACCATTTGTCAAATGACAACTCAACAGAATTAGATACTTAAAGAAATTCCAGTGGGATGAAAAATTTTGTTAAAAGTGATAGAACTTGGTTGTTGGACATAGTACGTTTATATTGAAACTACTTCGACCTCAGTCAGTGTCTCTCCGCGCTTCCTAGATTACATAAGATTACATACGTGCGCTTGTGGCTTCGCGTATCTTCGCGTCTTGTGGTAAGTACTGTCGTGGAACCGCTTTAATTTCTATTTACTTTTCTTTACTCTGCGTTATTTTCACTCTTAATGCTTATTTTACACTGATTTCTAAATTCTATAAAATGGCAGAGGGGTAGAACATGGCCGGTTCTCAACTAGTACATCGAGCCTGCAGCCAACATTTTTTTAAGAAAGTGAGTGAGTGCCAGATAATTACGATCATCGTTATTTACTGGTTTATTTTAATTAGGACATTAATAATAATGGGGGAAAGTTAGCGTGAATTCATAACTTAACACTAGATCGTGGAGGAAACATTAAGTTAAATAAATTTTAAATCACAAATTACATTTCTTTACCACCAAACAGCGACCTTGTCTTAAGGATTCCAGAAACGAGACTGCCTATGTCCCCGGCTTCAGCGCATTTTCAAATCTCTCTCGATGATGCCAACTAGTATTTTATATTTCAAACAATTAATTACATTTTATGTATGTTAATTTCATAAAAATAAATCAGTTTACTACACTCCAAAAAGAACATTATTAAATTCCCAATTTAAAAACCAATGCATGCCACTCTCCTCACCCCCTTTGAAATACGTTTTCAATCGGAAAGCTTATTTTTTACAAATTTAAAGAAAAGTTGAAAGAACAGACAAGAAATCATTTGAATGACAACTCCATATATTAGATATTTGTATCATTTCATAAAAATCGAAAAAATAATTTATAGTTTACTCAGAGTTTGCATAAAATAACATTTCACACTAATGATGAAATATACTGCCTGTAACAAAGCTGTTACAGGCTTCTTTGTTCTTGCGAGTGAACAAATACAGTGCAACCATATTGCATAGTCGAAAAATCAAAATAATTAATTATATTTTGAAGTGAAGGTCCACTTTTTGTAAGCGAACCTCTGTATAAATAGATTCCAATAAATTTCAGGCTCCCAATTTATTCCAGCGATTCTTTATCAAAGATCGCTTTACATTTGAAAATTATTTATATCGCCATATAATTTCTATCAGTGCAACCATAGAAAGAACAAGAAAATGTTTGTAAAACATACTTACCAGACAGCACATAGTATGACAAAAAAAAATAAGGAAAACAACTTTATGCAATATCCGAACACTCACTTATAACTTTACTAAATGATAATATAATCAGTGTACATCAATTTCTGAACGTTGTTCAGATATAGTCCGTGGGCCAGAAGGGTTGATCGGTACCACTCGGGGAACCAAACGTCCCTCATACTAATGATGAAGAATGCTAGTAGATGATAAAAATGCTTGCTGGACATCTCAAAAGAGTGGCTTTATTGTTTTATCAGTATTTTAAGTTTGCGCCCAATATTAAAATATTGGGCGCCTATGTTTGATGAAGGTTTATACTAAAACGCTACCAGATACAGATGTCTAGCAAGCATATTTAGAAACTACAGATTATAAGCTTTCCAAAGAGCATTTTTTCATCTGGTTCGCCTTAGTGGTACCGATTGGCCAAAATTTAGGGTCTGGCCCACGGATTAATAGCACTCAGCTGTCTTTATGCCTGTCGAAAGTTGACAACGGACCTTTTAAGTTCTTCATCACAGCTCTCCTGCTCACTTCACGAGAATGCAAGGGGTCGCATTACCATACAACAGATTAGTACGCGTTGAGGTTCCGCTCCCAAAAAAATGGCGAGAAAAGATGTCGAGTTCAAAGGATCAGGGGGATGGAGGATACTGAAAGTGGGACTACGTGCCGGAACTTGCTATTCTAAAAGCTGACAAAGAAACTAGCCATTCTCATCTCAATTTCTTTTCGGTGAGCGTTGCTTCTCTGCTATGTCCAGCTGAAAGGCTCCCTACATGGCGTTGATTAAACGATCACTTGGCCGTAGGCAGTTTCACAACGAACCTACTGTATGCCTGTATAGACAGTAAAACTTTAAGCACTCAACGAAAAATATAAAAATTCCTATTTTTTGTTAGTATTTTTCATGAAATGCCAAATTTTTCAAATTTCTGTGAGGAATGGGAAAAAAGTGTATAAGGGTAAAGTTAAAGAACATAAATAGACAAATCAAATGAAATAAAAATTATCTTCCTAGCATAAACACAACGGAAGATACGCTTAAATCTTTGAATTTTTCCTTAATTTTTTGGGGACCTGAAAGGCAAAATCTTTGACCTCCTTGGGCCCGGTGAAGTTGATGTCGCAGGTAACTGATATTTTACACATTTCTTATTGGTATCACAGACTAACTTTTGGGTGCCCCTACAAAACTGAATTCTGAAAAAAAGTTTTTTTCATTCCCCCGAACTGTGCAACCATACTACATAATCGAAAAATCAAAATAATTAATTATATTTTGAAACGAAGGTCCACTTTTTGTAAGGGAATCTCTGTATAAATATTCTTATCCGAACTAAACTGCATTATAGAATTAAATAATTTGTAATGTTATCTATCCAAACACGCGAGGGTTACCAAAAACAATTTTCCTGTTTATATCCTACGCACAATAAATAGAATGTTAGGTACTTTTGCATTATCCTCCCAACACTAATTTTTTTTATAACGGCTAACGCCTGCGGCGGGCTGTTTTTACCATAACCTAACCTAACCAAACCTAACCTACCCTAATACCAACACTATTTTTTTTTATAATGGAAGGAAAATAAAGTACCATAACCAAAACCAAACCAACATTATATAAAAAAATTACTGTTGGGAGGATAATGCAAAAGAACCGAATGTTATCTAAAAACACTACTTATGAGAGTAAGATACCATTTCGGAATAAAGCCTTACTAACCAACCTATACAGATTACAGGAAAAATAAAAACATCATTTATGGACTTTGCATTAAAATATATAAAAGAAAAAAGTCGTCCTACTTGTAAAATAAAAATTAAAAAAAAAGGGGACCAAAATTAATGCCATATACTGTAGAGACGGTACGCCGCAAAGAATCTATCAAAAGAACTTACTAAAACAATTCGTTTTTTTAATTATAACTGAATAAAAAAAGTTAATTTTCAATAATACGAATTATGCTTAATTTAAACCAATAATTTCAACAATTTCTGATATTATATACGTAGGTCTCAAGAGCAGTATATACAGTAATGATAAAGAACGAAGCGAAAATGAACAATCAAATGATCTACTATCATAAAACGAACAGTTTAGATTAGCATTAGTGTTTATAATAACTTCTGGGACCGTGAAAAAACAACAAAAGGAAAAAATGCTTAATATCTACAAACCTTAATATTATAATATATATATATAAAAACATGTAATTCGAACATCCTTGATTTTGTTGCGATAATATGGGGTATATCTGACGAACCGATACTTGACGGAACTCTTAATAGAAAGAGGCCCAAACTTATAATATATATATATATATATATATATATATATATATATATATACACCTTTCAACCCTTCAAATGTTCCGTGCGATGATTCCTCATTTCACAAGGTCAAGCTTGTCGCCTCTCTCTTTCTCTCTCTCTCTCTCTCTCTCTCTCTCTCTCTCTATATATATATATATATATATATATATATATATACATTATAACTGCAAACACGCAGTATAATTAACGGAAAGAACGACGCTTTGTATAGGAGAATTATCCGCGCAAGATGAGAGCGAAAGAACGAAACAAATGAAAAAATGAGGTAACCACCCGGGAATCGAACCCGGATCTTCCGATTGCCGGTTGTGTAATGGTTATCATATCTGACCGGCAATCGGAAGATCCCGGGTTCGATTCCCGGGTGGTTACCTCATTTTTTCATTTGTTTCGTTCTTTCGCTCTCATCTTGCGCGGGTAATTCTCCTATACAAAAAGTCGTTCTTTACGTTATATATATATATATATATATATATATATATATATGCGCCTCGGTGGTGTAGTGGTTAGCGTCGCTGACTACGAATCCATCGGCCCCGGGTTTGAGACCCGACGGCAGCCGGCGCGCAGCAAAACCCAGCTGTTCATCCCTCCACACAATAAAAGAAAGTGGTTAGTAGATAAATGGGTACCCTAGGTGGCCTAGTGGTTAAGAGGCTGGGCTGCTGCTGGGGCGTGGTTCAGATTCCACGTTAAGCTGTAGGTCTAAGGTGGAGTGAAAAGCTTGACCTTCGTCAGAATGAACAATTCGGGCGGAAGCTAACAAAAGGTTAAAGGTTATATGGGATTGAACTCAGTATGGTCCCCTCAGGTTTTTTTCATGATACACACAGACCGGGCATGGAACAAGGAACTCTTCTGAGAAAATTAAATCCACTATAATCTGAATAAGTAATGCTAAATGACAAACACTATAGTTTTTTCTTTTTAATGATGTTAGCCTGACGTGGGCAACGGGTTCCTCGGAAAGAGGCCCCAAAAATATAGCTTCCCTCACCAGCTATCTGCAAAGCAGATAGGATCCAGCTTTGGGACAGGATCTACGGTTTACAGCCACACCTAGCCTACTATATTCAGGACCTCAATATAAGCAAAAGACTCGTTGCATTCACATCGGATTGAATACATCAAAGAGAAACGGGGTAACTATTGTACTTTTAGCCAAAAACCAAAACTTAAACCTCGTCGAGCTGACATCATTAAAAAGAAAAACTATAGTGTTTGTCATTTAGCATTACTTATTCGGATTATAGTGGATTTAATTTTCCCAGAAGAGTTCCTTGTTCCATGCACGGTCTGTGTATCATATATATATATATATATATATATATATATATAATATATATATATATATATATATATATATATATATATATATATATATATATATATATACTTAACTTCCAGCCAAAAAATAATCTTAAAACCATTCCTAAGAGTATACTGAAAAAATTTATTTAGTTATTGAATTTTAATACTTCGTCACTGGATGTGCCTATATATATATTTATATATATATATTAATATATATATATATATATATATAATATATATATATATATATGTTAAACACAGACCGTGCATGGAACAAGGAACTCTTCTGGGAAAATTAAATCCACTATAGTCCGAATAAGTAATGGTAAATGACAAATACCATAGTTTTTCTTTTTCATGATGCTAGCCCGACGTGGGCAACGGGTCTCTCGCAAAGAGGTCCCATAAATATAGCTTCCCTCACCAGCTATCTGCAAAGCAGACAGGATCCAGCTTTGGGACATGGATCTAGGGTTTAAAGCAAGCCTAGTCCCACTACATTCAGAACCTCTATATAAGTAAAAGACTCGTTGCATTCGCGTCGGATTGAATAAATCAAAGAAAAAGGGGTAACTATTGTATTTTTAGCCAAAAAAACAAAACTTAAACCTCAACCGGGACATTGAGCGTCCACTTTTCAAGGCACATAACACGTCCGTTTAATATACACAAACTCAGAATGGTCCCCTGAGAAACTTATATGTAAACACAGATCGTGCATGGAACAAGGAACTCTTCTGGGAAAATTAAATCCACTATAGTCCGAATTAGTGCAGTAGCTTAGACCCTGATTTTTGAAGTAAGTGGACATTCTGGACAAAAGCACCAAACTTGGCTCAAATGTTGTTCAGGACCTTAGCTACCAATTTTTCCCCGGAACCAAGACGCACAACCCTATCTTGGCTGCCATTTTGGAAATCCAAGATGGCTGCCAGCTAGAAATCAACAAACTATTGTGAGGAGTAATTGTAAATAAATAGTCCCTAAACCTACATATTTCGATGCCAGGATTGCTATAAAATAATCAGAATTACCCTTAAATGTTTATTTAATGTAAAATATTTAATAATATAACTATATAATATGTGCTTTTCTGTTTTGCAGGTGATTTGTGAACATGGATTGGAGCAAATGCATGGTTTGTCAAGAGAGCAAAGGTGAGACTCTTAAATGTCCACTCAATGCTGTGAGTGGTAAAAAAACTGAAGCATATGCAACATTTATGGAGAATGTCAACGCATTCAAGAATCTTGGAAGACTACCAGTTCCTCTTCTTTTCAATGAAGAGGTGACTGTTGAAGATCTGGTTCAGAATAAAGCTGTGTGGCACAAGTCATGCCATGTTAAATTTAGTAAAGAAAAGCTTGAAAGGGCTACAAAAAAGAGAGAAAGGGCGGATGAAGGTGAAACCAGTTCATCTACGGGGAAGCGGGTTCAGCGGCATCCTATGGACAAAGCAACTTGTGTGTTTTGTCAACAAACACATGGGCATCTTCACGAATTCAGTACATTTGGCGCTGACGTCAATTTACGAATGATGGCTACAGAACTCAGTGACACAGAACTAATGTCTAGAATAGGAGGTGGTGATCTCATGGCCATTGAAGCCAAGTATCATCTGCAATGCTTGACATTTTATCGGAACCGTTACCGCTCACTTTTGAGACAAAAACAGAGCAAGGAAGAAGGCTATGAAGAAAACTTGATGAAAGCAAAGGCAATAGTTGAGGTCGTTAATCATGTAGAAAATTGCGTGGAAGAAGGAATCTTTCAAATGAAGTTTTCTGTGCTATTTGATCTGTATCAAAAAAGACTTCGGGACTTAGGTATTAATAAGGAAATGAACAGAGGACGATTCAGAGAGAAGATTCTGGAGTATTTCCCATATGCCCAGGAAGTGAGTGATGGCAAGAACAAAATCTTAGTTTTTCAGCAGGGAATTCAGGAAATGCTCAGAGAGACAAATAGACAGAATTTTGAAGGAGATACTATGATTCTTGCAAAAGCTGCTAGAATCATACGCAAGGAAATCGTCAACTTTACTGGATTCAAGTTTGCAGGTGCCTTTCCATCTGGTTGTCAACAGGAATCGGTACCTACAACCTTGAAAACCCTTATATCTATGATCACAAATGGTGCTGACGTGAAGGACCAAACACCAGAAGACTCCCCTGCAACTCTCACTGTCTCGCAACTTATCCTTTTTAATTTTAGGAACAAGCATACATCATCATCTAAGGTTCGCCATTCTTTGGAAAGAGAACCACCATTGCCTCTGTATCTTGGTCTGAAAATTCATACTGAAATTCGGTCAAAATCATTAATTACACAACTATATGAATTGGGTCTCAGTGTGAGTTATGACCGAATTCTTCAAGTCGAAAGCCAACTTGCAACAGCAGTGTGCCAGAACTTCAAGACCAAAGGAGTGGTTGTACCAGCTCAGTTTCGTCATGGACCATTTATTGTTGGGGCACTTGACAATCTGGATTACAACCCATCTAGTACAACTGCCGTTGGATCATTTCATGGTACAGGGATTAGTCTGTTTCAGTTCCCAACTGTCTCAAACTGTGGAACCAAACAAGGTGATCTTGTGCTACCTTCTCTAGGTTCAAAGGACTTGGAGTTACTCATGTCCTACTCAATTGTACCAGCTGTTGCAATGGACAAAACCAAGGTAGAAGTCCTGAAGTTGTCTAATGTGTCTGACCCTATTGAGGGACACTACCATGAAGCATGTTTCCAGGAAAAGGAGTGGATGAAAGAAGCGTTCAGGATCTTGGAGAAAGACACGATAGGGAAGGGTGATGTTATATCATGGTCAGCATACCACGCTACAAGGCAAGAACAAGATGAAGATCAAATGAAAACCCTTTCCTACCTCCTTCCCTTATTCCATGAAAAGGCCGCTACTCCAGCGATGATCAAGCATGGAATGAATGTTGTTCGGTCTGCTACTGAATTCCTTAACCCCGGGCAAATACCAGTTGTTGCATTCGATGCACCCCTATATGCCCTTGGTAAATTCATTCAGTGGAAGTGGCCAGACACCCACGGAGAAGACAAGGTCATCGTCATGTTTGGAGGTCTACATACAGAGATGGCCATGTGGAGAACGTATGGAGATTATCTAGAGGGATCTGGGTGGACAAATGCCTTGACACAAGCAGGCATTGCTTCGGCAGGAACTGTTGACTCATTTCTTAAAGCCTCTCATCTTACAAGAACCAGACATGCTCACCAGGTAACAGCTTTGACATTGGCAAAGCTGCAGCATGAAGCCTTTATGGAAACTGTTGGTCCCTATGATGACAAGACAAAGGAAGAGTGGAAGAAGAAGATGGTTCAGGTCAGTCCAACATTCCAATACTGGGAGACAATTCTTCAGATGGAGATAGACGGCCTCATATTCATACGATCACATCGTGCAGGAGACTTTCCATTGTATGTAGAAAGCTTGAAGAAAGTAGTTCCCTGGTTCTTTGCTCTTGACCACCAGAATTACGCACGTTGGCTTCCACTCCACATCCGGGACATGAAGAATCTCCCTCAGCCAGTTATGAATGAGTTTTCACGAAATGGACACTGGGTAGTACACAAGACCAAGAAGAGATTCTCAGCCATGCCTTTAGACCAAGCGCATGAACAAAACAATGAGAAAGTCAAAGGTTCAGGAGGCGCGGTGGGTCTGACTGAGAATCCAGTGGCATTCAAGAAGTGGATGGTAGCAGGGCCAGAACAAGCCAGATTGATTACTGAATATGAAGACGAAAACCTTCCAGAAACTGAAGACAACAACTTCCACCACGAAGAAGGACTATCTACACAGAGAAGATTCAAGGATCATGTTTCTAATCTCGTTGAAGTCTTCCGTGATATGGGAAATCCATTTTGTGATAATGGGAATGAGTTACTGGCCTTAGACACAAGGAATGTCATGGATGAATCTGTGGTCCATACAGTGAGAACTATAAAGGATTTGGGTAAGGAGCAATATAGCCGATACTACAAAGAAGTTGTCACAGATTGTACAAGGTCAATTCATACACCGATCAAGAAGAACTCGCTTGCCCTCTTCAGATGTCCTCGGCCGAAATCTCAGGTACGGAATGTTGGGGGAATCCAACTACTGAAGAACGATGTTGCTCTATTCTCTCATCTGTATATTGTTATGCAACATCGGCATAGTGACATGGATGCATTCTTCCAACACGAGAATCACCCCTTTCCTTCTTCCCTATCTGATGGTGGGAAATTGCGGTTTGGGAAAAAGTCTGACCTACTGAAAATCATTACATTTGAAAACAAGGACAACCCTCCAGATCCTTTTGATGTGAAACTTCTTGATGGAGCTGCCATCGTCCATTTGCTGTCTACTGCAGGTGTTACCAACTTTGAAGAGTATGCAGATCGTGTATTCGTCCCTTATCTCATCAAACAGTTAGAAACTTGCCAGCGAATTGACATCGTCTGGGATACCTACACTGCAAGCACCTTAAAAGAGACTACCAGAGAAAAACGGGGAAAAGGAATCAGAAGAAAGGTTGAAGGAAAAACCAAATTACCCCTAAATTGGCATGACTTCCTTCGAGACTCTAGAAACAAGCAAGAACTGTTCGCTTTCCTATCAGACAAGGTTGCTGCAATGGAAGTTCCTAACAACAAAGAAGTTGTTATTACATCAGGACCTGAAGTCATCATCAATGGGGCCGACCGCACAATGCCAAGATGCGACCATGAGGAGGCAGACACTAGACTGTTCATTCATCTTCAAGATGCAATAAAGGAAGGGCACATTAACTGCATGATCAGAACTGTAGACACGGATGTTATTGTCATTCTAATAGGAAAATTCCATCACTTGACGTCCATAAGATCTGAAGTAAATATTTGGGTTGGTTTTGGCACTGGGAAAAACTTCACTTACCATCATATTAACACAATCTGTGCCTCTTTGGGTGAAGAGAGATGCACATCCCTACCACTGTTTCACTGCTTCACGGGATGTGATACAACATCATCCTTTTACGGAAGGGGCAAGAATACGGCATGGGCAGCATGGCACCATTACCCTGAGGTAACACAAGCATTCACATTCATGGCACGAAATCCATTTGCAGATGTTGACGCCGAAACTCCCCACTTCAAGCTTCTTGAACGGTACACAGTTGTCCTCTATGACAACACCAGTGACATTGAACGTGTAGATGAGGCAAGAAAGGTCATGTTCTGTCAGAAGGGAAAAGCTATGGAGACTATCCCACCAACTCAGGATGCTCTTCTCCAACACACCAGGAGGGTCACATACCAGGGAGGAATATGGTCGACCTGTGAGAGAAGTGAACAGAATCTTCCAACTCCTGAAGGATGGGGATGGACCTTTAGCGAAGAGTCCCAGTCATGGACACCAGTTTGGACCACAAGACCAGTAGCATCTAAAGCTTGCAGCGAATTGGTCAAATGCGGCTGCAAGAGCAAGAGTGGATGTGGCACCAGGTGTGCTTGCAAGAAGGCCAGGTGGAAGTGTACAGAACTGTGTAGCTGCAACTGTGCAGTTTAACATATAGCGTCGAGCGGGGTGAGTTGGGACAGTTCGGGACAGGGGGTGAGTTGGGACAGTAGGCATTGCAATGCTAAATGCCAAGATATTTCCATTTTATGGTGCCCATTTAATAGCCCTGCCCTTACTCTACAAATGTTGTTAATACAAGTTTTCTATAGAACCACGAATAATGCATGAAAATTGTGCAAATATGAAAGGGTAGCATTTTGACCTTTGTAGAATTTCATTTTTTAAAATGCACATATTTTGCCAATTTTCCTCTCCCACATTCAGTTATAGAGCTAAAGGTCTACTTTTTGGTGGGTGAAATCTTCAATTGTTATAGTTTCGTTGATTTTTCTTAAACATGGTTTTCTTGAACATGGTTTTTGTGTTAAAATATTCACGATTTTCACTGTATATGTTGTACGAAGTGTGATTTCTGCAGTAAACATACTTCTGATCAGCTTAAAAGTTGTTTTATTGATCTGATCATGCCAAAAAACATATAGTTTGATGCCAAACATGCCAAGGGAATTCTCTATTGAAACTTATATCAGAAATTCCATTTTGTCTATGGCGGCCATCTTGAAATCCAATATGGCGGCCAAGTAATGGTCTCTGAAGGTGGTTCCGGGGATATTTTTAATTGTTGGTCCAAAATATACAAGTAGGGAAAGTTTGGTGCTTTTGTCCGGATTGTCCACTTCAACTTGTTTAGCTGCCCTACTAAATTTAATTTTCCCAGAAGAGTTCCTTGTTCCATGCACGGTCTGTGTTTAACATATAAGTTTCTCAGGGACCATTCTGAGTTTGTGTGTATATATATATATATATATATATATATATATATATATATATATATATATATAAAATAAAATTGCAAGTGTTAACTATAAACTCCAACATTTTAGACATACCATATAAAAATGCATACTACTGGAAGAACTTTAACTAGAACAGACTTTTTTTGTCTTTTTAAACACTTTTCTTAAGGCGATACCATACATTTTATTTATTTATTATTATTATTATTAGTAGTAGTAGTAGTAGTAGTAGTAGTAGTAGTACCAAAATAGATAATTTCTTTTTAAATCAGTCACACTTAAATAATAATATTGGTAGGCTTTATAAAATAGAAAAAAAGTAAGGAAAAAAAGAGAAAAGGTGATTCTCGAACTGAAGCCCTAAAATGTTAATCAAGTTTCCCTCCACGATATAGAAACAGAAACGAGGTCATTCTCCCCTCAAAAAAACGAGAGTCAAATAAATTAAAAGAAATGTCAGGGCAGAAGCAGCGAATGAAGTGCGCCTTTGAACCATTTTGCATATCAGGCAAATTTTTAATTATTTAATTTGGAAATTAAAAATTATAGGAATGGGTCCTTCTCCCTCCGTCACCTCAAAAAAGAGGGTATTTACCATTGCCACCAAAATGTCGCGAAACTGCTTTAATTTCTACTTACTTTTCTTTACTTTTAATACTTATTTTACACTGATTTCTAAATTCTATATAACGGCAGACGGGTAGAACGTAGCTGGTTCTCAACTAATACATCGAGCCAAGAGCCAATATTTATTTGAACCTTAATAATAACGGGGGAAAGCTAGCGTGAATTCATAACTTACACTGGATCGTGGAGGAAACAAGTTAAATACATTTTAAATCACAAATTACATTTCTTTAGCACCAAACAGCGACCTTGTCTTAGGGACCCCAGAAACGAGACTGCCTATGCCCCCAGCCTCAGCGCATTTTCAAATCCCTCTCGATGATGCCAACTAGTATTTTATATTTCAAACAATTACAGTTTATGTATGTTAGTTTCATACAATTAAATCAGTTTACTGCACTCCAGAAACATTTATTAAATTTCTTATTTAAAAACCAATACACGACAGTATTCTACAGTAACTGTAGTGGAATAATGCTGTGTGTGGTGGCAGGCAGCAGCGGCTACACCACCCACCCACCGGCGGGGTATATACTGAATGAACCTTGAAATCGGGTTGTCCGTCATCATGGACCGCCCTTTAATCATGGATAACTGAGAACTGTATTTACAGCAGCTTTTGAGTGAAATATCATTGTTGTTATGTAAGATGGTAAATGTATATACTGAGTATATTTAACTCGACAATATTTTACGCGTCATTTATCTTCCATTAAACTATTGAGTATCTGGACTATTTTGATCCTAGATTGAACATTCATTTATTTAGCATGAGCATTTTATTTTATTTTATTTTATTTTAGTTAGCATTTTGTCTATTTAATAAAAATTGATGAAGAGAGAAACGAAAAACACAAAATGTGTCAGTCAAAACCTCAACTCCGAACGACGTAGTTAAGAACAGTACTCTATACACTGCGGGGTAGATGTTTCAATGACAGCGGTTTGAAACCGGTAAGAATATAAAACTTAACAAATTTGTCTTTGTACATATATATAGTATTTACAGTGAGCGTATCTATCTGAGGATAGATTAAAAATTCCAATATAAAAATAACATTCCAAAACATGAAACAAATTTAACTTGATTGAAAGCAGATGGAAAAGACGAATGAAAGCTCAGAAAATTTGTTTTAGATTTTATATCGCAGCGTATGAGATAAAAATTCCTCTTCAAAAATAAATAAAATAAAAAGAAGGGCCGTAGGGTCTCTCCTCAACGGACTTATTTTAATAGCTGCAACGGAATATTATTTTGGTGATTCATAGAAGCATTTTTTCCATCCACAAAGGACCTCTCTTCAAAAGAATATTTTCGATACTTTGACAGAAAATCTGGTAGGAGAATAGTTTTAAAGTGTAGTTGAAAAGTGTACGGAAGCGTGTTCGTAGAGAGAATAAAAAAGATCACAAATCCTTTGATTGGAGATGACCAAGGTGACTATAGAGAAGGAAGAGGACGTGTTGATCAAATGTTTTTAGTGAGAAACTAAAGGATTGAGAAACTAAAGGATAAGAAGAAAAGGTGTATATGACTTTTAGGATTTGGTGAAAACGTAGGATAAAGTGAATAGCTGTTTTGTGGTAAGTGCTCAGAATGTATGGCGTCAGTAGTAACTCACCCTTAACTCTAACACTCCTGGTATAAGCAGGGCCGCCGAGAGGAAATATAATTAATGAACATACATTTTATAGAGATTATTATACTGTATGTTTTGAATAGTGACTTGGACATATAATCAGTTTGCTTGTTATATACACAAAAAACATTCATAATAAAATATTGAGTAAACAGGGGGGGCCCATATACCAATCCTTCCCCGGGGCCCGTGGCAGTTCTCGCCGACCCTGGTTTATAAGCGCTAAGGGTGAGTTGAGTGACTAATTGAGTATTAATGGTGGAGTACAACAAGGATGTGTGGTGTCACAATGGCGTTTTAATGTATAATGGATGATGTAATTATACGTGAGATAAATGCAAGACTACTGGAGAGATAAACCTGAATTTGAAAGAGAATGAGGGGCGACTGTCGCATCTAATGCATGTTGATGACATGGTGTTTCTTGATAAGGAAATGAGTACTGATAGGTTTTCTTGAAATTTGTGGAAGGAAATGATTAAAAGTGAATCGTCAAGAGAGAAAGAAAGTAAGCATATAATACTGTGGTGAAAGAATTTAAATATTTGACTGACAAAACAGGTACGAATATAGTGGAAAGTGTAAGTAAAGTGAAGCAAGTCAAGCAAATTATGGGCACAACAAAAGCCATAGAGGAAGAACGTGTTTAAGTACATACGACAAGATGTTTACATGAAAGTGTATTAGTGCCAACACTGATGTACAGATGCGAAATAATAGTTCGGTGTCAAACGGCAGTTGAAATGAATAGTCTAAAATGCATGATTGCTGTAAAACAGATTGACTATATGAGAAATGAGGATGTTCGGGATAGAATTTAAGTGAAAAAGTCGTTAGAGATGAGAACGGACTACATTGGTATGGTCATGTGGAGAGAATGGATAATGAGAGAATTGTAAAAAAGATGTATAATAGTGAATGTGTAGATGTGACAAGTAGAGGAAGACTGCGTAAAAGATGAAGCCATAGGCATATTTACGTATAGGCAGAGTAAGCACCTGCCTACGGCAGCAAATTCTGAGGGGCGGCAAATTTTGTCGTATTTCAACATAAATAGGGCAAAGTAAATAAAAATAGAAAATAAATAACTTATAAGCACTAACGGATTAAATGGATTCACAAATAAGTTTTAAAATAAAAAAGAACAGCAGCCTCTAATAGCAAACTAGCGATATCATATGGCACAACTATAAGCAACTGTGGTAACAATTTTCCTGTCTAGGAGCGGAAAAATGCTAAGTACGCCTCTGGATGAAGCATAATCAATAAATGTTTGAATAAAGATATTGTTGATCTGAATATGACACAAGAGTTACTGAGAAACAGAGAGGAATGGAAGCGATTTATGAAGTCCATAGACGTCCATAGGGTCTTTGTTGGTCTGAAACATTATAACATTATAACATTGGTTTCACCTGAAATACTACTACAAGTATACCTCTAACCTTGTCATGAAACTTAACACTGGATTCCTGTTGGGGTGGTACCTTATTCCCGTGTTGGTCCCTGTGGATCTTTGTGTATGTAATTGATTTGTGTTTTCATCCCGAGCTCAAACGTCGTGGCCACCCCACTGAAAAAGTGAAATGGGTTCTTAAATAATGTATGTATGTATGTTTCCTATTTTGTGTTTATGATTACTACATTAATTACTTAATTAATTAATTAATTAAATAATGTTTTAAAAATTTTCTAACGACATTTTAACGTTTTACTTAACTCCGTCCAGACCTGCAGAGAGGAGAGGGGTGGCAGAAGAGGTAATTTGCCCCGTGCCTCAGAATGGAAGAGGTTTTATAAAGAGACCATCCTTAATAGTGAATGGAAAAATTAAGAGAGTATTACCGCTGAATAGCGCCAATCCTGTATTTGCTTCGGGCAAACCGCGCTGACAGAGTAACAGTTTGACGAAGAAGTATCAGCAAAGTAAACTTTTTGACGTTGCCTTGGGGCCCTTCGATATTTAGCATGTATAATCATATGAAGTATAAAGGATGTTTGGATCGTACGTCTGAGAACGGAGTGTGTGGAATATTCTCCACAGTGTAACATCGCAAAAATACATACAAAAACATATTCATACAAAACAGCTACATTTCTCAGAATTACTTGGCCATAAAGGCGAGGTTTGCGTAATATTCTAACGAATGTCTGATGTCTTTAAAATTCAGCCTCGAATGCCAAGCAATTGGAAGAGTGAGCAGTTGTCAGATGTAAAAAAAATAGCACCGTTTGCTTCATGAGCGCTTAATCATTCATGCAAATAAAGTAAGTTCGCCCTACAATAAATTGCGTGAGATATATTTAAAACCCTCTTCACAAAAATTTCTTAATTTCGTTGTATTTCGATATAACCGAAACAACTTATTATCTATGGGTTACTAGACAGCAAGTTGGTCAGGTGGAAATTTCAAAGAAGAATCGTTAAACTCGAAGATGAAAAGATTTTATCAGGAGTAACAAAGAGGAAAGAGAAGCTGAAACACTTACAGAATGAAGATAGGGGGAAATGCACTTTAGCACAAGTTAATTGGGAAGACAGAATACAATGCTCATCAAAGGTATGGGCAAAACGTCAAAAGAAATTCACTCAAGGCGTATTTGAGACAAACAACAAAACGGAGTCTGATCACGAGGGATCTCTTCAGCTATAACAAAAGATAAGAGGTTATAGCTACAACAAGGTCTGAGGAAGATGGTTTCAAGATAATTGTGTCAAAACAAGAGTCAGTTAAAAAACTGGAACACTTAGCAATGATCGATGAACTTGGTGACGACTTGATAATGCTGCTTAAGATATAACTTACGAGTATATGAAACCTCCTTCAATTTCCAGTTCGTTTCCACTGAGAAAAGAAAGGTTTCACGCAGGAAAAGGTTTTCCAACGCATTCATTAACACCGAACACCTTTCTGAGGAGGATATCTTTTATGTTGGGCTAGACAAGTTGCTCTTGAAACTGGATGAACGGTAGAAGGAAATAAAAAATATTTCTCAATTATTTTCTTTCAGTCCAAACACACCAGGCAACGCTATTGTAGAAGCTATACAGCAGTTATTCCAACTCAAAATTTAAAAGTTAACTGAAGATATGGAAATTTCAAATAAAACAAAAGATTCGCAATTTATTACGTCCAAAGAAAGACATGACATTGGGGTGCCTTGGCCCAGGAAAAAGTTGAGATCACTGCTACGTAGAAACAAGCTAGGCTCATTGACAACCAGTATGAAATGATTTAGTTGAGGAGGAGGTAACTGAAAATTACCATTTTGCCAAAGTCAGGAATGATAAAGGCGTGATTTACAAGAAGAAACTTGAGAACCTTTATCCTCAAATCTGCGTGTCTCACAGAATGTTTCTATCCATTCCGTATCTGTTGCATCAGGAGAATGGTCATTCAGTAAGCTGATTTTACTAAAAATCTATTTCCGTTTGACCGTGTCGCTGGAAAGATAAGATAATTTCATGATACAACATGTAGAGCATAAACTAGCAAGGAAATTCAACTTTGACAGTCTAATAAATGACTTCGCAAACCAAAAGGCTAGGAAGAAATGTTTCTCGAACTTGTAACGCCAGAATAATAACAAAAAACAATTTTTTGCTGCTGATTTAATTCTAAGACCTGTTTCTGGATAATATTGATGTGCTGATTTCAAAAATCACCTTAGAGTTTGTCCATCACATCAGGTTTTCGTGCAATGCAATATGCCTATTTTGGGTGATCCATGAAGGGCGCTTATCAAAATTGATAATTTTTGAGACCTGTTAACAGCTGTTTTGCTGTTAAAATTTTATCTGTGGAATACGCAAATCTGTGCATTAAATCTAAAGGTCATGTACAACATATTAAAATCTTGGGTATCTGTGATGTTAGTGAAGAGCAAGGTGAAAGGTTCCACCAAGATATCAAAGTGATGGAAGAACGATACCAAGGAAGATGGGATACCCATATGATGGCTGACTACTGCTGGAGCCTGCAAAGAGACTGTCTTGACATCTCTCATTCTAGGAAGTCCTATAAGAGAAAATTTATCAGCACTGAAAAGTAAGAAAATAAGAAAAAGACAATGTTAAGAAAACTGGTCCCGTGCTTGCTTTAATATGGATTCATTTTTTGCTTATTTAAACACTTTTAATCACTTTGTGTCAATATTACCATTGTATATTAAAGTTCACTCCCTGCACAACTGTTTACTTTTCCATGCTGATTCTGAGTATGTAAAAACTTATTTTTTGAAAAGAAAAAAAATTGGGCATAACCCTGCCAAAATGCGATATTTCCAAAATATCCGTATTTGATTGCTCGAAAACCTGACGTGATAGGCAAAAACTAAGGTGATTTTTGAAATCAGCACACATATTCTCAGCGTTACCGAAACACTATCGTTATCTAGCTGTGAGTATAATTTTAACCAAAAAGCAACCTGGTAAAGCTAACAACGGCAATTGAATTAAGGGTTAACAGAATTATGTGTCATTGCTTGTAGCAAACTATTTAGTGAAGAAAGTAGAATTACACGGGGTGGGGTGAGAAGGTGGCGATCCTATTTTCCTCTTTTGCATTGGGTCACCAAAAGGCTCTCGGCGGACCGAGTCTAGTTATATAATTTCAATAAAGGTAATGCAAATATTATACAAATTTACTACATTCATTTGAAAGACCATGTTTAACATTTGTGAGAGTCGAAAGTTTGTCCTTTTCAAAAAAAAACACATTTTTAAACTTAAGTTATACTTATATTTTTTTTTTTCATCTATCAGAGTGAATAACGACAAAAGCGTGACGTAAAAAGTAACATAAAATTAAGTAATAAATACAGCATGACGAAAACAGTTAATGTGTTTAATCATTCATTTCTTCATTCTATAAAAAAACAGGCAAAGTTCATTAGAATTAATTTTACATACATAAACTTACTGCCAAAATGATAAATTCAAATCTTATTGTTTGAGTCACACAAAATGTCAAAACTTCAAAGTTAAATCTATAAAAATTTCAAAAACTTTTGGACTTCGACTCTCCGCTCGGATTTATGGCAAACGTTTAAGAAAAAAGACTTCTAATTCTTAGTTTTAATGTTTCACCGAAACGGCGATACACATTTTTTTTTATGTTTGAATTGAATACGTTTTTTACGTACTGAACAGGAAAGTTATTTATGTTTTTCGGATTGGAAAATGCAGTCCAGTACCACAGTATAAAAAAGTATAGTCACCGAAAAAGGTGTACCTACAGACTACGGTACGTTATGAATTCTTCTATAAAACATGGATGGCCATTTTGGCTTGGGCCTCAAGCTTAAGGTGGGGGGGGGGGGGGGGGCTCAAATTTAGAAACTTTCAAGTTTGAATATAATGTTTTGCAGTGAAAGTAATAATTGGGTTTAGCTATGGGTCTCTCTGGACCTCTGAGAGGGCCTGCATGCACCCATAAATAACTCTGTGGCCTCTTTCATGTAAAAGTATTTTTTTATTTCTCTATATTTTTCTATTACCTGGAAGTGGGTTGCCTTACCTGAACAGAAACATACGTCACGGATTAAAAAAGTATGAAATCCATTAAAATCTCTAAAAGAAAATAACGCGAGTGAGGCTGTAAACAAAAGCAATATATATATGACAGAGAGAGAGAGAGAGAGAGAGAGAGAGAGAGAGGGCAACAAGCCTGACTTCCGTGAAGTTTGCCCCCAGCTTCTGGCTCCTTGGTTGGGTTGGGTTGGGCCGGCCATTCATCTGGTCAGTACTCGGGCTCAGGTGACTCATGGGATACTCTTACCCCCATGTAGTCGGGAAATGTGTTTCTAGGCTTATATATAATTTGTCTTGTACATGTATGGCTTCTGTTTATTTTAACCTAAGAATTATTATTTATTTTAATCCTTTTTCTAGTCTTTGGAGTGTTTCCTTACGGAGATACATTTTCGATTTGTAAGCCACCATGTTCGATGGCCCTTTCGAGCTACTTCTACAGAGATTCTATATACATGTAGCATTATCCATTTCTTCTCCCATATATGCATGGATTAATTCTATATACTCTGCCCTTAAGGCAGCTCGTAAAAAGCAGTAACAGGGATTAAAATCTTGGTAGTATGGTAGCAAAAGCCATCCGTACAGCTTAAACGACTTACCAATCTATTAAAAATCGCTCATTTCTGAAAATATGTTTGCAAAAAAAAAAAAAGTGCCTATATATCCATTTTGCTGGATAAAAGACATCCAAATTACATCCTTTAAATGTAGATAAAAATGATCTGATAGAGGTTTCAGATAACATTCGAAATGCTTTGTATCCCTGGATAAACCAGTAATGCTTATACCTAACAGCTCCCATCGCCACAGTCGCATTTTCTGCTTTCATTGATAAACATATTCGTAGAAATGAAAATGCGCTTCATTTGAGTATAAGATTTTTCGAGCTATGTCTGATTGTCTGATGTTGTTCAATAAAATGAAGGAACAGCCTGCAGTAGCCCACAGGCCTGGCTTTGTCGTAGTTACTTCATATTAACTTGTTTCATTGGTACTTTGTACGGGAAAAGTTTCACAATTTTGGGTTTTAATGAATGAGTGATAGTCGCATTAGTTCCAAGTTGCTGCGATAGGTGAACTGATATGCGAGGATTCCTTTTCGAAGACGCTCGCACGCGTTCAATGTTTCCTGGAGTTTTTGCAAAAGTTTTGTAACTTTACACTTTAAATTACCCCTCGTTTTTCGACTTGTTTGAGAGTGACGGATATATGAAGCGTTTTTGGCCCATCCCTCACTCGAAATTATGCTCGGAAACTTCATTTAACTTGAAATGCATTTTCAAATTTATTAATTTTTTTAATAATAAACACACCATCATTAACAGACTTTACCATCTTGTAACTGTGTGTGTGTGTGTGTGTGTGTGTGTGTGTGTGTGTGTGTGTGTTTTGGGGGATATTTAATCTCCTACGCTACAGCAAAGGTCATATGACGGAGAGGACCTACAGCTCTACGTCGGATCCGAGCCACGGGTCGCTACATCATCTGGACACAGAGAATAGTCACCCAACCAACTACTACTACCCACACCAAATGTCGCTTAACTTCGCTGATCTACGGGAAGCGATGTTGTGACAATGGGCACGACGTAACCGCTTTGTAATTGGGCATTATAAGAAAAACTCGCTGATTACACACATACTATATATGCAACAGTGGAAATTTAAGACGCTTAAGTAGTCACTTAAAATTCTGTATGAAACGAAATGCATTAATATCCTTTAATGTATATAAATCCGGGTGCTTTTCATCTTAGTTTAGAGGTGGTGTTGCCAACCAGTCACCTTATCTTTAGCCTCTTTTAACGCTAACATAATATATACACAAATATAATAAACGCTCTCTTTGATGCTAAGCTACATTAACTGCAGCTGCATTAATATATAGATATGAATAAAATGTATTGAGAAAAGTGCACTTTAAAAGACCAAAGTCATATCTGGTCGGAGACTTATTTATTTCGACTGAAGTGAATCTGTGCAACTGAGCATTGATTCGTTACCTCTTAATGAAATATTCAGGCAATGATTTTTAAGAGTTTTGAAGCTTATAAGTGTTTGTCAATTGCGGATATTATTTTGTTTCTAGTAAAAAACTATAGTAAAGCTCACGCATGTACATTATTTAACTGTTAGCGTTTTCCTGTCATTAGTTGAACTCAGTCAATTGCTGAATAGCATTCGGCTGTGAGGAATTCTGGTCATGTTTGTTGCTTATTTTCTAAATACGTTTGATTATTATTATTTGTACAAATGAGATACTTTTCAAAATCTTGTTTGAAATCAGGAATAAAAGGGTTAATAACAACAAATTATAAAATGTACCCTTCATAAAGCAGTAAATACGCCTTTTATTTCTCTCGTACCGAAAAATACTTAATACTTTTGGTTTAGCCCTTTCTGGAGACGATTTAAGCGAAACCCGCTCGATCCATTAGTTTCGAAGAGTCTGCAGCATTGTCCTCTTCACGGCCATGGTTTTAACAAGGCATGGTACTTAAGAAATATTTTATAATGCTGGAGAAGCAGAAAACGCACAGGATATATAATTGTCCCTACAAATAAGTCCTAACTACGAGTTTTAAGGCTAAAAATAAATGTTAATCGCAAACCCCAAAAAATTACTGTAAACGATTTAATTTCCGGCCTTAATGCAGAAATAATTCCGGCCGCAATTGTAAAATTTAATTCTAGCTTCATTCTATGAACCGCCGTTTTTTATACCAAGAAACGCATCCGGAATTTTTTTTTTTTACATTATTTTTATTTTTTATCATTATTGTTATTTTTTTTTTGTATAAGTTGCGAAGGTGACCAGTGATTTTAAAAGGGTGTTGGGGGATGAAGGGAGCTAACGGAAAGGGGATAGGCAGAGGGAAAAAGTGTCTTGTAGGGGGATTATTGAGGTGTGGGGGACGGGGACTACAGGGAAGGGGCCTAATAGGGTTTAAAATTCATGCCAACTCGCTTTAATGGCTTCTTTGTGTTTGGAGATGTAGAAAAATATTTTTTTTCCGCAGTATATTAACTTCAAATATAGCTTCTCTGCAATAATTGTAATAGTCTTTACATGGAGAAGAGGAAGTGATGTATCTGGCATCTCTAAGTAGGAACTTTTCGTTTTATTTTTTATTTTTTTTTTTTATTTTTTGCGTCTTTATTCCTTTTGTAACAGAGAATCAAAAAATGGCGGAGTTTAAGCGAATTTTTCGAACAGGTTTCGAATATGTGAAATTTAATTTCGAGTCGAATTAAACTTAGTTAAAAAGAAAAAAAACTTGCAATAAACGCCATTGGAATTCGGAAAATTCGCCGTTATGAAAATTCGCATCAACAAAATAGTTATTCACGAATTTTTACTAAATATTCAAGTATAATGTTATAACTTGTTACTCACTTGTTTAACAACTCAAAACACAATGTTTACATCATTAGTTAATATTTAATTATTAGTATTATGAAAATATAATATACTGATGATCATATAGCTTATATATATATATATATACATATACACACACACAGTGTATATACATACTGTACTTTCTTTTCCCATCTTATGAATAGCAAACTAAAATATATACTGTATTTCTTTCTTCAAAGTTTGGTAATAAATTGAATATATACCGGTGAATAATTTCATTGCATTTTTATATATATATATATATATATATATATATATATATATATATATATATATATTATAATCACTAATTGTATTCATTAAAGAAATTTGATATGGCTCAGTCTGAAAATAAAATTTTAAAAACTTATTATTCCTTTGTAGCTACTATTTTAGGATAAAATAATATAATTATATTGTAGAATTTTTATATAATAGTTTATGTATATAAAATTTATTTAGATATATTTATATGTGTATATGTGCGCCTCGGTGGTGGTGTAGTGGTTAGCGTCGCTGACTAGCAGCAAACCAAGCTGTTCCTCCTTCCACACAATAAAAAAATTGGTTGGTAGATAAATGGGTAGCCTAGTGGTTAAGACGCTGGGCTGCTGGTGGGGCGTGGTTCTGATTCCACGTTAAACTGTAGGTCTCATGTGGAGTGACATTCTTAACCTTCGTAAGAATGAACAATTCGGGTGGAAGCAAACCTAAGGTTATAATTTGATTGTAATAAAGTTAAAAGGATATCATTCCTATATAAGGAAATATATGAGTCATTATTTGAACAGTTTAAACATTAAATCATATATATAATATATATATATATATATATATATATAATATATATATATATACAGGGTGGGCCGTAAGTTTCCATACATAGGAAAAATAAACATTTTTTTATGGACAACCATTTTTATTTATATAATATGCTCTACATGGTTGCCATTGTTTTGAAAACACATTTCAATACGTGTTCCCCACTGTTGATGAACACGCATTAGCACAGTTGACGTTATGCTTGTAATGGCGTTGGTGATACGTTCCTTTAGATGATTTATGTCTCGTATCTTTCCTGATACACCATGGCCTTCAAGTGCCCCCAAAGATAGAAATCAAGGGGGGTGAGATCTGGGATCTGGGAGGCCACTCCACAGGACCACGCCGACCAATCCAAGCATCCGGAAACTGCTGATCCAAATACCGACGCACGTGAAGACCATAATAAGGTGGAGCTCCATCTTGCTGGAAGTAAACTGGGAAGTTACCTTCCTCGTTTAGCAGGGATGGGAAAATCTCTTCTTGCAACATGTTAAGATACCTTTCGGCATTAAGATTTCCAATGACAAAAATTGGTCCAATAATTCTGTCACCCCATATCCCGCCGACACCATCACTTTACCGGCACATTGCATCTTCGTCGGACTCAGCCAGTTAGGGTTAGCATTACTCCAATAACGTATGTTTTGCCGATTAACCTCTCCATTGACGTAAAAATTTGCTTCATCAGTAAACAAGATCTTACGTCAAACGCATATTCTTAGGGTATCTGAAACATAAAAACAAACTTTTAATTTTTCCTATGTATGGAAACTTACGGCCCACCCTGTATAAATTTTATATATATATATTATATATATATATATATATATATATATATTATAAATTTATATAATATATATATATATATATAATATTATATATAATATATATATATATATATATATATATATATATATATATATATATATAGTATGTGTATCGTGTTCTCAGAGTGAATAGTCCGTAAATTGAAAGTCGGTGTCAGGATGTACCGGAAATGGAAGATGGGAGCATATATATTCATCTGAGGGAAATTTCCCTTTACTGAGTTTGGAGTTGAAGACATTTGATCCGTTTGCACTTGAAATTAAAAAGCGCATTTTTTGTGTTTTTTTTAATTATTTTTAGTCATTTAATAAAAAGATTATTTTAATATTAATGCAGTAAAATAATTTTCAAAGTCTAGTTTACCTTAAGTTCGTAAAATGAGTTTTCGTGGATTTCGTGTATGTTGTTACATTTGGGGACAGACGAATAGAGATTACGGGTAGAAGGATTGTCGAAAATGCTCGTATTGTTTCGAGAAATTTTGTGAACGGTAAATATTGCTAAATGTTTTCGGTTTACTGTCGACTTAGTAAATTTTACTTGATTTTTTATTTTATTTCATTTTAACTCCATAAAAGGGAAGAAAGCTACGGTTTATTAAAGATATGACGTAAATTAAAGCTGTTTCGTACAGATCACCTTCATTGAAAAATTAATTGTTCCATTTGAATCGAATATGAAACGATTTCTTGGTAAAACGATTGTCCATTCCTCTATTTTGGAACGATATTGGATCAATTTTATTTTTAATATCGATATAATTGGTAGGTTAGGTTCAGTCTCGGTTCAGAAAGGAAAGTTCTTCTTACACTGTCAAGTAAATTTGTTCCATACAGACCACCGCTTCTAAAAATTTAATTGCTCCATTTGTTGAATGAATCGGTTATGGAGAGTTTTCTTTATCAAACAAATGGCCCATCATAGAAGCCGCTGGAGCAACTTTCCTTTGCTAGACTGATTCTGGACCAATTTATATTGCCATTAAAAATAAAATTGATCCAAAGTCGTTCCATATTCGATTCAAATGGAACAATTACATATTTAGAAACTGTGATTTATATGAAACAACTTTTTTTTTACAATGCACTGTTTATATATACTGTTCTTATATATATATATACAGTATATGTATATATATAAGGACTGCACCAGCTCTTTGATATTCTTAAATTTGCTTACACCACCGCAGTCCATACCGTCTGCCATATCTAACCGAAATGCCTTGTAGCATAGTAGGCAATTACCACTCTGAGCTTATGAGATACTGGATTAGTGGCGCGGAATTTCGTGATGTTGTGATTTTGAAATCTCAATTTAATTATTTCAAAGTGATAATCAATTTGGGTTCCAATCTGAACACGTTCGAGTTCATAATATCACGAAATTCCGTAGCGTTAAATAAGTATCGTATAATCTCCGAGCGATAAATGCGTAATGTGCTCGGGCCTTAATGTCATCAGATAACAATTTATCAGGTTTCTTTTTATTAACTTAATGTCATTACATCGTATAATTTGTCGTCTAGTGGAAGTTTGTTTCTCTATTTCTTCGCTAACCCATTCGGTGAGGGAGAAGCGGAAAGTCGAGCAATGAGCTCTGCCTACTATGAACCTGAGCTTTGTCGCGCCATCTGTTAACGCTCGGCGGAGTTGTACTTATGGCAGATTGTACGGGTACCCATTACCTTTAACTTTTATTCCCCATTATGTAAACAAACAGTTACGCAAAACGAAGAAGTGTTGTGATTGGCCTGGTCCCCGATTCCACTCAAAGAGAGACTGTACGTTCGTATACATATCTGGTTTCTTTACTGTTTTCAGGAAAGAAGAAATGAGTAGCCATAACCAATCCCATTTCATTGGTTTTAAAATATTTGTTAGAGAGAGTCAATACAAAAGGTAACAGCAGAGACGTTATCTGTTGGGATTAACTAGCAAGGTATAGCAAACCCAGTGGCGTAACTATGCCGACGCAGCCGATGCAGTGGCATCGGGGTCCGTGCCTGAAATGGGCCTAATTCGATTAAATCAACTCAATGTTTCTTTGCAGGTGGCGAACAAAATATCTGAGCAAAAATGTCATATCACATCATTATAGAAACAGGGTCATAACTATAGTCATAAAACAGCGTTATTCGGATACCTTCACCTTTGGTTAGCTTCCGCCCGAATTGTTCATTCTGACGAGGGTCAAGCTTTTCACTCCACCTTAGACCTACAGTTTAACGTGGAATCCGAACCACGCCCCACCAGCAGCCCAGCGTTAGGCGACCCAGGGTACCCATTTATCTACCAACCACTTTCTTTATTGTGTGGAAGGATGAACAGCTGGGTTTGCTGCGCGCCGGCTGCAGTCACCGGGTCTCGAACCCGAGGCCGATGGATTCGTAGTCAGCAATGCTAACCACTACACCACCGAGGCGAATATACTGAAAGTCCTAAATAAAGTAATTTTGGATAGTACCAAAAAAAGATGAAAAAACAGAAGCAGTAGGAATGGAGAAAAGTATGGAAAACCTTGAATTCGTTCTGATCACCGTATTATTGGGAAAGATTCTTTCGAGTTTAAATTTGACGTCAACATTGTTACAACGAAAGGATTTGGATATCGCTCACGCAGCAGTGCAATTAGAAACGTCCTACGTTACGGTGAAACAACAACTGCGAACTGAATTTGAAACCATTCTGAAGGAAGCGAAGGCAGTTGCTAAAAATTGGGGCACCCCAGCTGAATTCAGAAGTATAAGAGAACGAATATGCAAAAAATGTTACAACGAGCTTGCGGTAGATCACCGATTTGAAAACGCACAGAAGTGTTTCGGGGTAAATGTCTTCTACCGAACAATTAACATTGTAGTTAGTCAGCTACAGAATAGATTCGAAGGTTTGAAAACTATTGCTGACTTATTTTTATTCCTAACACCAAAAACATTATTGAGCATGACCGACGAGGAAATCACAAAGAACGCATCCAAAGTACAAAACCAATATTCTAATGATCTATCGGAATCCTTATCTCCTCAGTTATTGCTTTTTGTCAAAACGCTCAGCTATGAAACTGAAAAAATTAACACCATAAGAGAATTGGCTGAACTAGCATTAATCCAGCAGTATCATGACATGAGCACGAGTTATTCTGAAGTGTGTTCGCTACTAATTCTCTTTCTGACAATTCCCGTTACGGTGGCAACAGCGAAACGAACCTTTTCGAAATTAAAGATAAGAAAAAACTACTTACGGAATTCAATGGATCAAGAACGATTGTCAGAAGTAGCCCTCTTAAGTATAGAAGCGAAAATGGCAGAACACACTTGGATGTTTCAAATTTTATTGATGATTTTGCAACTATGAAATCTCGGAGGAAGAAATTTTAAGCATTTTTGTTCAATCTAATTTATATTTGTTTAAGTAAAGTTTTTATTCATTTTAATTTATATCTACTTTATTATAGATTTATTATTATTATTATTATTGATTACTTGTTTACCTATATTGTACTTCATCCGTGTTATTAAAGAATATCAATACATCTTCGAATATGATAATAAAAACCAACTCTAATAGACAGAGTTTATGAGTGGGTTTTTATTATCATATTTTGACTTCCACGTAGAAAAGTGAATTTTTTTGCAATCATCTTCGAATATTTTATTCTCGCTTTATTAATATCTATTAACAAAAAAAAGTAAAAAGTATACTATATATTACTTATTAAATCTAAGTTGGGGTAACGGTAAGGGCCCTTGACTATGATTGCATTGGGGCCGATGTTCTCTAGTTACGCCACTGACTGCAAACCCATTTAATGGACTTGGCCATGGAAACCCGTATTTACGGGCACCTAAGCAGCTTTCATTATACGTAAGGATATGTTAACTACAAAACCTTTATGATTCTGTGCCTCCTCATTTATTCTACTTCCTTTTTCTTATCTATAAGTTGCATCTAAAAAACATATTCGTATCCTCTCTGGTCGTGAATGAGCTCAAAGATGTTAATATAATCTCGGTGTCTCCTTCAATATAGAATAAAATGGCATTCTTGCTTATTAATTTTCTAATTTGTAAATGGTATATAAATACTAAATAACATAATATTTAAAGGTTTCTTACTCTCTATAGCCTGTGACGAATTTATGATATATATATATATATATATATATATATATATATATATATATATATATATATATATATATATATATATATATATATATATATATATATATATATATTGGATGTGCGTGTACATAGGGAAAGCCCAGGTTTTAAGTTTAGTATCTATCGGAAAACGACAAACAATTTGTCCTACGTACACTTTTACTCGGGACATGATACCCCACTAAGAAGGCCATATTTTCATCAATGTTTCTCCGCGCCCTTAGGATCGCCAGTCCGGAATACATCGATGCCGAATTGGAAAAAATCAACGGTATTGGAAGTGATTTGTGTTATCCATCTGCGTTTATGGAATCTTGTCTCAACAAGGCAAAACGAACTTTCTATCGTGTCAATATTAACACTCGTACTTTGTCAAAAAATATTTTAGTACTTCCATTTTTCCCGGGCTTTTTAGGCATTGCTAATGTACTTAAACTTTTGGATATTAATGTAGTATTTTCATATAACAATATTGTGAAAAATATCATAGTAAAAAATAGCCCTACCAATAATTCAGGCATTATCTATAAAATTGGTTGTAAACAATGTGATTCCTTTTACATAGGTCAGACGGGAAAGGATTTGCACACACGTATAAAACAGCATCAATATTCCGTTAGAACAGGACAGTTGTCCAGTGCCCTTTTTGTCCATTTGTCAGAGTTAGCCCACTGTATTGATTGGAATAATGCTTCAGTTTTATTCCATTCAAGCAACATTGTTAATAGAAATATTCTTGAGTCTGCCATTATCCAACTTTCAAATAACTTCAACATAAGCAAAGGTCTTTTTCAACTCGATCCTGTTATTTTGAATTCCTTTAAAACAGATTTAGATAAGAAGGGTAAAACATTAAATCTTTGGTAAACTTGTCTTCTACTTTATTAACTTTTAATTTGCATTTTTTTTTTTATATATATCGAAACCTGACCATAGGCAGCAGTGTGTTAAAACCCGGGCAGAGTTCCAGTATAAATTTGTATTTTTATAATCCATTTGATCTTGTGCTAAAAATCGATATTTTTCCTTACAAATCTGTACGCCTCACTGGTAATCCTTTAAGGTTTTAATTTTTAATTTTTTATTTTTACTTCTCTGTTTATTGTATATATATGTATGTATGTATGTATGTATTTGTATATATAGATATGTATGTATATATATATATATATATTATATAATATATGTGTGTGTGTATGTATGTTATTTATTTTTTCTTTTTTTTTCTTTCTGTAACCTATATATAGGCTGTAACCTTTTATGTACTTCAGTGTTCCTGAGGATGTCATTAGACGAAAGCGCTTGAGCACCATTTTGTGTTTCCTTTCCTTCGTGGTTTTATTCATCATAAATATTTTTCACGTGTTACTTTCGTGAAATAATTTTCATATACAGTGCCCGCGAAAAGTATCCGATCACCCTTGAAATTTGTATTTTTTACATAAAAAACAATGTTTAAATGTATACTAACCTTATATTAGTATTTTGTCATCTGTCCTTTGGTTTGGATGACTTGTTCTAGACGTTTTGGCATGGATTTAATCAAGTTTTGACAAACTTCCACTGATATTTCCTTGCACCATACCTTTTTGATGGCCTCTTGTAATTTTTCGACTGAGCCAGTGTCGTGGCATTCAACCTTATTTTTTATTATTAGCCACAGATTTTCTATCGGATTGAGATCTGGACTATTACCAGGCCAATCCAAAATATCAAATTTATTGTCAGTAATCCATTTTGTCACTATTTTGGCCCTGTGACATGGTGCACCATCATGCATGTATGTTTTTGTCCTTTGGATTGCCATTGCCATTGGAAGTTTATCCTGTAGCATTGCTAAATACCGTGCACCATTCATAGTTGTGTTCTTCGGAAGAAAATATAAGTTTCCACGCCAATAGTAACCGAAACAACCCCAAACCATCACACTTGGAGGGTGTTTCATTGTCTTTAGGGTGTATTTAGGGTCCATCCTATTTGAGCCAATAGGCCGGCGAACCTTTTTTGGACAACTTCTGAATGTCAAAAATGTCGACTCATCGCTAAATAAAACCTTCTTCCAGTCATCAACAGTCCAATGAATGTATTTTTTACAAAATGCGACACGTTTTTTACGCATTTTTCATTAATGAACGGTTTCTTAGCAGCATGGCGAGATGGTAATCCGAGTTCTTTTTGGAGCCGCTCCTGGATAGTTAGTTCAGAAACACCAGATAACAAATTATTCATATTAAATTTTATTTCTTTCGCAGTTATTGTTGGGTTTTTCAATACTAAACGTTTCATAAGTTTGTCTGTTCGCGAATTTGTTTTTCTCGGTCTGCCAGATCGTTTTTTAGGGACTGGCGTGGTTAGGCCACCATTGTTCTTAGCCCGTGAAACCCATAAATTAACGGTACTTTGGGATATGTTTAATTCCTTAGCTATCTGTCTCTGTGATTTCCCACATGCATGCAAAGCAACAATAGCACCTCGACAATCACTCTTAAGTTGTTTTTTAGCACACATTATATATAAATTTTATTTACACCACTTTCTGTAAAAAAAAAAAAAATCAAGAAATTTACACAAACAGTGAAATCTGACAAATTTGAGACACAGCCACCCGCAAGGAAGGCTACCAGAACACTAATTTCAGAATGCGTTGGATAGCTCTCATATCAGCGAGCAACCTCAAAGTTACCAGATGTCGCTAGAACAAATAGAAAGTGAATTACGTGTCTCTGAATATCAAGGGAAAATATTGTATTTTCTTGAGTGATCGGATACTTTTCGCGGGCACTGTATATACTGTATATATATCGACTTTATGAGGGTTTGAACCAGGTTTAGGATTGACCTGCGGTCGACACATCTGCAACATCCCGCCTCATTTACGGGATTCGGTAAAGGAGGAAATGGGCCTCGTATTCCGAGGGTATATTTCACTTTCATGGCCCCCCTACCCTACTGCAGCTGGGACAGTACAAAATCTGCTTCTTTTCTCATTTCAGTGTGCTTCCATTTCGTTTCTAAGGTTAAGGACACAACCCTCAAGTATTTTCCATATGTACTGTATATTACTGTGTACCGCTCGCGTTCTTACCAGAAAGTAGAATTTCAGGGATTGTAGTCGAGACCAGTAGTCTTCACCTTTCGTTTCCTCTATCTTAGACGTAAAAGTCCTTTGTATGGTTTCTGTGTTTGCAATGTCTCGTTTTCTGTATGGGCTTGTGAGTATTGAGCAATACTTGGTTATTAGTAGGATTAGACTCTTCCATAATTTTAGCATCATGGTTGCTTTTCTGCTGTGGATGCTCCTCCAAATAATTTCCATTATTTTTCTAGCTGTTGTAATTTTAATGTTATAGTTCTATCTGAATTCTGTATCCAACGGAATTTGTCCTGTGTCGAGTGATTTTCTCAGCAGTAAGTATAAAGGCTTGGAATATTCTTTACATTTCTTCAGAAACATGGCACTTTATGTATCTGGCTCTGGTGACAAATTTTTTTGCATTTGTGATAGCGCCTTAATTACGTCTCCTTCTGAGAACTTCAAGTCTCTTAATAGGTTCCAACTTGTTCTTGGCTGATTTGTATCTACTGTATGTCAAAAAATTCATCTGGATTTTCTACTTTTTACTCGGACTTAGGGGTACTAAACACAGAGTTAAATTGTTTCTTAAGCAGTTCGCTCATATTTTATGGGTTATTTGCGTATTTGGTTGCCCCATCTATCAACGGACCAATATTCTCTTTACACTGCATTTTTCTTTTCGCAAAAGTGTTGAAGTATTTTGGGTTATTTTTTATATTTTCTGCTACCTTGTTTTACTCCTCGTTTGTCTTATGGATGAATATTGGTTTTAGGTTTTTAGGTTTTATTTTCTTCTCTAGTTTGAGCGTACAATCTGCTCTCGGTCATTCAGGATAGAGAAGTTTAAACTAGTTCGCCAGGGATGCCAGTGAAACGGAAGGAAAGCCAAAGGTGGTGGTGAACAATGAATTTTCCTACGAGTAAAAAGGAGATTTCGGCGAAGGGAGAGCTCGATAGAATGTATCCCACTTTGGAAGTGTGGTAGTCAAAGAATTTAATCCTCTGGCGCCCAGTGTTACTTTACTGATTTTGTAAAGACGAGATTATTAAGTCTCGGAAAAGACCTCCGGGCGCTGGAAGGTTAAGATAGTCAGTCGAATTTAGAAAAAGGTAAACAGCGCGGATGTATTTAGTACGAGATCGGCAAGTATGTCAGAGCCAAATGGTGTAGAATGCGAAGGACTAAAGTTCGGAAATACAGGAACTAGTTAAGTTGTTGCATTCATAAGACACGAAAAAAGATCAGCAGAATAAGATAGTGATAGGAGAAACGGGAGTTCTAGTACTCCCTGTTTCCTGCCTATATATATATATATATATACACACATTTGGTTAGCTTCCGCCCGATTTGTTCATTCTGACAAAGGTCAAGCTTTTCACTCCACCTTAGACCTACAGTTTAACGTGGAATCCGAACCACGCCCCATCAGCAGCCCAGCGTCTTAACCACTAGGCCACCTAGGGTACTCATTTATCTACCAACCACTTTCTTTATTGTGTAGAAGGATGAACAGCTGGGTTTTGCTGCGCGCCGGCTGCCGTCGGGTCTCGAACCCAGGCCGATGGATTCGTAGTCAGCGACGCTAACCACTACACCACCGAGGCGCATATATATATATATATATATATATATATATATATATATATATATATACAGGGTGTCCCGTAAGTCTGGACCCATAGGGCAAAATTAATAAAATTACAAAATAGTCCAAAAATTTATTACATAATCTGCTCAAAGTGTCCGCCGTTGTGTCGCACACATAGTTCAAGACGCAATCTCCACTGCGACAGCACTTTCTAAATCACAGTCGCAGAAATTTCTTGACACGCCTCCACAATGCGTGCTTTAAGGTGGAAAATGTTCTGAATTTTGACCTCGTACACTTTGGCTTTCAAGTGGCCCCACAAATAAAAATCCTTGGTGGAAACTCAACATGTCCTCGTCGTCCAATCCAGTGTTCTGGAAACTGTGTGGTAAGGTAATTTCTAACCGTCGTGGCGTAATGCGGAGGGGCGCCATCCTGCTGAAACCACTCCGGGTAGTCGCCTGCTGGGTTCAACATGCTTGGAAATGCTTCCTCCTGCAACATCTTGAGGTACGTGTCACCGGTTACCGTCACGTCAAAGAAGAAGGGACCAACGATTCTGTCTTTCCATATCCCACACCAAACCATGAGGCGTTGGGCACCTTGTTCCTTGGAAGGATCAAACCAATGAGGATTTGTTGGTGACCAGTATCGAGTGTTCTGACGGTTGACTTCCCCAGAAACATAAAAGTTCACTTCATCAGAGAACAGAATTTTTGATGGGAACGTCTCATCACTCACGCATTGTTCTTCTGCCCATTCGCAAAACTGAACTCGCCTATCACGATCATATTCACTTAAACGCTGATGGAGTTGCAGTTTGTATGGATGCCAGTGATGAAGTTTCAAGATGCGGTGGATGCTGCTCTTGGAGATCCCAGTTTCGCTGGACATGCGTCGAAGTGACTTCTTGGGACTGACAGCGAAGCTAGCCAACACATGGTACTGGTTTCGTCTTCCGTAACAGTCCTTGAAGGTCCTCTGCGAGGCTTGTCAGCTACAGATCCAGTTTCCTTAAATTTGGCTATCAACTTGCCAACACATCTGTGTGTGATTGGTGCGCGGTCTGGATGCATATTGTTGAATTCTTCGGCCACTTCCCGGTGACTGCGGGTCCCGACCAGCAAAATAACTTGAACTCTCCTCTCTAGTCAGTGACATGGTTTACCTGCAACATAATAAAAAAATATATTATAAATCCCTATGGGTCCAGACTTATGGGACACCCTGTATATATATATATATATATATATATATATATATATATATATATATATATATATATATAACTAAAAACTACCGAAGTCGGTAAAATGATTGTTTTGACTTACAAAAAGTAAGAAAGTAAAACATTTACCACTGAAACAGTATAAATTAAAGTAATTGTAGAGAAACTGTTCTTATGACAATGCAAAATAAAAAAACCCTATTAAAATATGGAGTAAACAAGTCCTTATGTACCCATTACAGTAAGTTAAAAGTCGGCGCCAAGTAATATTCGAGTGTTATTCCAAAGGCTTTGTTTTAATTGTCCATTGTTTCTTCTTTTTTTTTTTTAATTTAGTTCAAAAATGTCTTTCTCAATTTTTACATTAAAACTTTGTCTTTAAATTCTTTAAAACTTTTTGAATATGTTTTTTTTTTAATTTTTTTTTTTAGACTATTTTGATATTTTATTCCAGAGTGGAAATGTATGTTTAAGATGGTAAAATAACATTGCGCTAAAGTGTCTGACAGAGTTTTATACCGTTTATATATATATATATATATATATATATATATATATATATATATATATATATATATACTCGTATATGTATGGATTGGTCAGATTAATGGAAAACACTCGAATCTTTGGTGCTGTAGGCCTATATAGTTTCTAATATCCTTACTGGAATCATATTCTTTATTAAGTCGATGTGTGAATGATTGTTGCGTTGATAATGTTTACACTTTTAATATGGTTATGCGTAACTTCATTTGAGCTTTTGTGCTGGTTGGTGTTGTGATGGATTCATATATAGCTCCCTAACATCCGAAGTTGTGTTGACTGATATTGGTCGTTGGAGGTTATTATGAAGTTCTGAAAAGAGTTTTTCTGCAATAGTCATTGGTTCACGATTCACAGCTCGCGATAAAGCTCTCCGTCACGTTCTGTCATTGTTGCTTGTTGCTTGTCATTGTTACTTGATGTAATAATAATTAATATATTCTACAGTAAATACTGTAGAAATATGAATTAATGGAGGATGAAAGCCACAGTAAGATAAACTTAGTTTATTTAACATGTACGAACTTTCTATCGACTATTCTGATCTTTTTCTGTCGTTCGCACTTGAAGATCACAGAACTGATCGAAAACTCGTGTACTTCAATAAACTATCTATTTTATTGTGGCCTTCGTCCACTTATTTGAAGCATAGTTTTTCCACTACAAACAACTTAACAACCTCCCCATAAACTTCGATACAATAGAGGAGTGACTCGTCGAAAATCACAAAAACACTCGTGAAGCGCAGATTCGAATGATGCACAATTATCCTGAATTTTGGAAGTTATTTCTCTTTCAGACGAATCTCTGTTTCATGCATCTGTATACGTGGCTTACAACTCAAAATACAGTACTGAGGTTTTGCGGTTACGATATAGGTATTAATATCAGGTACTGGGAAGAGGGACCTGGTATTCATCAATCTTCTTTCGTTGTTGAGTTAAGGAAAACTGCAATTTAACACGCATTTATCGCAAGAGGACTGTGCAACCTGTCATACCTGAAAATACACCTCTCAGTGAAAGAGATAAAAAAAAGTTAGAAGTTCTGTCTTCGCCTATGAGAAACCCAAATATGAATCTTATTAAGGAAGTCAAGAACATTTTGCTCGTCAGTTGCCAAAAAAGAGGAAAGTAAAGAGAAAAAAAGCCGTCCTTACGACATCTGATCGACTTAACATTCTAACGACAAGTTAGTATTATGTTAGATTATTTTGGGTTAGTTTAGGCTAAGATAGGTTAGGTTAGGCTACATTAGGTTAGATTAAGTTAGGTTAAGTTAGTCTTTTAGAGTGTCAATGTTTTGGTCTTGTTGACGAAATAGGTATACTGTAGGTTCTAAATAGCTCCTCCTGTATCAAACTAAAAAAAAAATATTGACTGAAATTTGGCAAAAATTTAAAGTTTAAAAATTTGCCAAATTTTAGTCAATATTTTGGATGACGCTTTGGTTTAAATTTTAAACCAAAGCGTCACGCAAAATCTCATCGCATCGATGAACAATTGATGTGTCGAAACCTTTCAAGAAGTAAATGGAAAGACTTAAAGATATTGTCTGCATGGATTTACTTAATTATCATATATAACATCCTGAGTATACTTATTTTAAAAGTTGAGCTTTTTTTTTGCTCATTTGCTTCCAGCAAGGCTTTACATATATATATATATATATACTCGTAAACCTCGCAGCATTTCCGTTCGTTGGCCTCTCTTCATACGAAGCTGAAATTGGCGGCCACACCACTAGGCCACCTCCATCGCACATATCCAGGCACGCCCGGCTCATCTGGTACCGTCCTGAGCCAGGCGTTTAGCCTTCTTTTGAAGAATTCTACGTTAACACCAGTAACGTTCCTGATCTCCTTCAGAAGCTGGTTGAATAGTCTTGGCTCCTTGACAACCAAGCTATTTTCTTTTAGAGTTAAGGGTGTCCCTTGTCTGGTCTTCAGTTGGGAACACACACATTCAACCTTTTCTATTTCCCATTGTTGATTGGGTGGTTACTGGGTTCAGCTTGAGCTTAGATATCAGTTTTTCCGTTAATTTCCACGTGCAAATGATGGTGTCTCTCTCTCTCTCTCTCTTCTTCTTTCCAGTGAATATAGATTTAATTTACGAAATCTTTCCCAGCAGTTGAGTTCTTTGCAGCCATCCATCTTAGCTGTAAAATTTCTTTTAATTTTTTCTACTGTAGTAATTTCTTTTTTTTTTGTATGGGGACGTCAAGACTGAGCAGTAGTCAAGTTTTGGTATAATCAGTGTTTTCAACAGAAGAATCATTACTCTCTTGTCCCTTCTTTTAAAGGTTCTCAGTACCTGTTCCACAACTTTATTTGCTTTGTTTATCGCCATCTGATTTTGTGTCTCAAATTTTGCATCGTCGGCCATTATACCTCCTAAACCTATTGCTTTCTTGCTTCTCTAAATTTCCTGTCGATTTGGGCCATAATTCTGTCTGTTTTAGTTCCTCATTTCTTCCATGTCTGAAGAGCTGAAATTTCTCTGTGTTAAATTTCATGTTGTCTCCTGACCATTTTTATATTTTGTTCGTGTTCCTCCGTAGGGCCTCCACCTCTGTATTACTGATTTTTTTGCTAATTTTTGTATTGTTTGCAAAGGATGTTACTATACTATTGTTGGTTACTTCATTGTCTATGTCTGTTAGCATGATAATGAATAGGAGTGGGGCCAATACTGCTCCTTGTGGTACTGAGCTGCGTACTTCCGAGTCTAATGATGATATGGTTTGGATTTTTACGACCTGCTGACGGTCTCTGAGAAAATTGTAAACCCATTTACTCACTTTGTCTGTTATTCCCATATGTTTCATTTTATGTGCTATTATACCACAATCACATTTGTCGGACGCTTTAGCAAGATCTGTGTATATAACATCGTAATTTTCATTGCTTTCAAGTGTGTCTATGATATTGTTATATTGCTCTATTAGTTGTGATAGGCATGATCTTCCTGATCGGAATCCATGTTGTTTCTTTCTCATTGAATCTTTCCAGTGTCTCCAGGAAATCATAGACTTTCTCTCTAACTAGTCTTTCAAATATTTTGGTGAGATGGGGCGTCAGTGACACTGGTCTATAGTTCTTTGCTTGAGCTCTATCCCCTCCTTCATATATAAGGACAATGTTTGCTCTTTTCAGGCTGTTCGGTATTTCCTCCGTGTCCAGGGATCTTCTCCATATCCAGTATAGAGGTGTAGCTATTTAATTTTTACAGCTTTTAATCAATAAGGCGTTCCAGTTGTCCGGACCTGCAGCTGAATGTGATTTCATTTGCTCTTATAGCTCGCGTTATATTCTGGGGTAAAGTCAAGATCTGTATACACTCTTCTTGTAATTTCTTTTCAAAGAATGCATCTTTGTCAGGTACCCTTTGTTACTTTTGGGTACTGAAAACTGATCAGATGAGCTCCACTGTTTCAGATACTTCTTTGATGCGTCGGTTAGTTTATTATTTCCTTTCTTTAAGTGCCCGATAGTGGCGCGCGTTCTTGGTTTCTTTTTCGCATAGCTATGGAAGTATTCTGAGTTTTCCTTTATTACTTCTACCGTATTTTCCTCTTCCCTCTCTGTATGACCCTTAATTAGGAGTTGTATTTCCCTATCCATACTCTCCCGTTTTTCTTGTCTTACTTCCATGATACAATTACTAAACGTCGCAGTTACTCTCTTTCTTTTGCGGAATATTGTTCGCTTTTGTCTCTCGAAAAATTCCTCTTTCATTTTGGCTGTACTTTCTGAACATATTTTTCTAAAATTTCCAGCGTTTTCCACTCTATTTGGGCCATGTGGGATCTTATTTCTTCCCAATTTATAGTCTTGGAATTAAGGTTAAAAATCTCAAATTCGCTTCTTTCTTCAGTATGAGTATTTTTTTTAAGGCTATCACCATATTAGTTGATATCTCAATTATGATGTGATCTGAGATAATAGTTGAGGTTAGTTTTATATAATCAATCAAGTTGGTGTTGTTTGTGAATACCAGATCCAGGCACTTATTTTTTCTGGTGTTATCTGTTATCTCTTCTTAACATAAATTCATTTGTTAGAGCCATCAACATTTTTGCTTGTTCCTAGTTTTCTCTTGCACCACCCTTTTCTTGGTGTGTATATATATTTCTTCCTACATTCATTTTTGTATTTAAGAAATGGTAAAATTAAAATCTCCATAGAGTATTACATTGGGGGATGGAGAGGTAAAGACTTTATTAGGTTTCTGATATCACCAATGGCATTCGAGAATTTTGCAGTTGGAGTGTTCGGTGGGGGGGGGGGCGTTGTAGGACTATAAGTTACTACGTTTAGTTTTTTATATTTTTACTGCTAAAAGTTCCACGAAACTGTTTGATTTACTAATTATCTCTCTGCATATGACTCTCACGTACATATCTATCACAGCCATCGTTACGTCTTACTGTTCTGTCGCTCGTAGTAAGTTGTAACCATCGATGTATTCTTTGTTATCTATGCAGTATCACAGTTTCACAGCCTCCTTGGAAATCTTTAAGATGTGTTTCTGTGAGCATGCGATGTCAGCCCTTGTTTAACCATAAATCTTTACAGGTATGAAAACTTTGTTTAGCAAGGTTCGGTTTTAGTCCTTGAATATTAGACAGCCAGTATTTATGTTCTTAGTTTTGCGTTGCCCCTTGTGTATTCCAAATTCATTATCCTTCATCGTCGCGTGTTTTGTTAGTCCTATGGCCCTCCGGAAAAGATCCGTTTCCACTTACCTGTTCTGGTAATTCATGCCAGGAAAACGGTTCGGTCGGGGGTTCTGAACTATGTCGACTGCATGTGCTGTATAGGGCATAGCAGTTGTATTATGTCTGCGATGTTGGAAAAATTTGGTTTGCGATTTGTATACATAGGTTCTTTTCGTTTTTCCTATTGCCCTTGAGTATGTTGGGAGAGTGATGATAGTAGCATCTTTTTTCGTATTTGCAAGTTCCATGTCTTGCGTATTCAAATGGCAGGGTGGTAAATTGCAGGTGTCACCAAATTTACAAGGACCATTATTATAGAATTCGCACATAGTGAAATGCTCATATATACACTGTCCTCCCTGATATCTGCAGTTGCCTTTTACATAGTATCTGCATACAGTTCCTTCCCCATTTTTACTCGAGGCATTTGTTTGTGATGGTTGTTTCAGCTTCTTATTTGGAAATAACTTGTCTATTTTCGTGGTTGCCTCCTTTTATTTTTCTATTTACGTTGGTATCCTTCATTTGAACTTCTTGTGTTAATTTTTGTGCCTCTGTTACATTCATATTCTCGCCCTCTTTGTGTGTCAGTATTCTTTTTACTTCTGCTTCACCTTTCTGTCTCCTCTTCTGTTTTCATCTGCTCGTCATTCACAGTTTGGTTTTTCCTCATAGTCTCTTTCTGCTTTATAAACCGTAAATGAGTTTATTTCAGCCATACAGCTTTCGCAAAAGTATTTCACTCCATTCAGTTGTTTGGTAGTTGTTATGAGAGATATCTTCTTTCCATTTCAGCCATTTGAAGTCGAAAAGAAATAGGCAGAAATCACATCTACTAGTAATTGCCTTAGAATGATCTGTTGCATTGTTGCAGAAATTGCAGCGTTGTACAATTTTACTCCGTGTTACTCACAGAAAGTAAAAATTGGTGAGCGAAATCTGACTCAAAAGGATAGCGTAAAGGGTGTAACGTCCCTTACCAGGTGGCCTCGAATGTGGAACTTATTCGTATCGTTTCACGCGCGCAGTCACGCAGCCTTTTCTGAGAATTACCTTAGGCCTATTTGACTTATGTCATACACTAACTTGTGTTTTTAATTTAATTTAAAACACTTTACCATGTTATATTATTCATAAATCCTCAATTTTCCAATCCTAAATATATATAGATTGCCTGTTATATACAGGAAGTGAACGTGAATCTAATAAAATATATATATAAAACCTTGGTTAACCTTGGTTTGCTTCTGCCCGAATTGTTTGTTTGACCAAGGTCAAGCTTGTTGCTCCACCTTAGACCTACAGCTTAACGTTGAATCCGAACCACGACCACCAACGGGTGATCAGAAAATTACAAAGTCCTCGCTCGAACTCGATCTCACGACCTCCCGATCAGCAGCCCAGCGTCTTAACCACTAGGCTATATATATATATATATATATAAACTTCAGCTCTTATCATTTCCTATATCAAAGTAAAAGTTTCGGAAAAGACTTTCATTATCAATAAAAACTTTTTATAGTAAATAAATTATAAAATGTTTTTAAATTTTGAATTAACAAGATTATTATGGAAGTAATAGAAGGGTTTTTTTTTATATATAAAATTGGAAATGTGACGTCATTATAATCAGAAAAAGTATGTACATTACAGAATATACGTTCGGATGAATTAAAATTTAAATGAAAATAATGTGCTTCAAAAGTCCTTTTATCATAGTTGAAAGGCTAAAGCATATTCATTGAAGGTTTATTTGCTTTTAAGTATGGAGCGGAGAATCGAGAATAAGCAGGTCAATTAAATTTTTTCGTCATTTGTGTTTATGAGTTTAAAAAAAATAGTGGGGTTTAGTGTATGGTTGGAAGAGTTACAGTGATCTCGTATGGAGGATTTGGATAGCTTATTTGAGAGGAGTAAGGCTCTATACTTGAGACTCGACCATGCATATCCACTCTCAGCTGATATTGGCGGCAAGCATTATTGGGTCTTTTCGTTGGTGGACTGCTGCAGATTTTTACGAACTTAGCAAATTTGTAAAATTTGTAAATAATGATTTGCAAAGTTTCGTAAAATATGTAGCAGTCCGCCAAACCCAAAAGATCCGCACTATCAGTATAGTTGGGTTGGATTAGCCACAACTGAAAGCGTCGATAATGCGTGAGACGAGAGGATAACTGAAGTATCTTTATAAACTGTGATTGTTAGCAAAGCAAAGCTGATTTGAGGGCATAGATTCTGAGGACAGAGTAATACAGTAAGGTGTTGTACAAACTGTTGACACACTGGTATATTGAAAGAAGGTTGCTGAATTGTAATGACGAAACTCCTGAGTAGTCGTCCAAAGATATGCTTAAGAAACACTTTAGTGAAGTTGCAAAGAACAGGAAAACCTGTTTCAAGCGAAAGACGTTGAATACGTTTCTGAATTGTGAGTGGCGGGTTTCACTCTCAACCTTTTAATTTGAACCCGACATCGTGTCGACCAAATGTTACAGTTACAAATTACAGTTACAGTTACAAATTACAGTTACATTCTCCTTTATTTTTCCTGTCCTTTTTCTTATGAATTAATTGATAAAAAATACAGTCGCTCTAAAAATCAATAATTTGCTACAGACATCTTGAAACGAGCAAACGTCGCTCTCATAAATAAAGGAGGAGAGGATAGATTGCAAAACACTATAAAACTGTCACTGTCATCACACCTCATCAACATACTTGAAAGAATAGTTGGAGAGAAAATGTATGAATTTATGCAGGAACGCGAGAAATTCTAAAATAACACAAATAAAGAAGAGTATTTTGATGCATCCAAAGATAAGGTCAGTTATCATATTATATATGCGGACTTTATCAAAGCCTTTTTTGGCACGTGTGATCTCGCATGAAATGATAACACATAAACTAAAGACAATTGAGCGTATAGACAAAATAGGAAGATGGTAATATAACTTCTTTATAGAGAGCGCAAGGTGGCTGTAAGGTGGCTGCAAAGTCCCTGGAATAACTTAAATAAAATCGAAAATATACACAGCTTAATCCAGTACCAATATTTGCTCTTCTGTTAATGAAAGAGAAAAAGAAAGAAAACCTCTTTATTAATGAAACAAATATCACAGCAATTTAAGATGGAATACTCGTATATATATATATACACACAGTATTCATATTCATTTTACCCAAATTTCAGCATTAAGCTTTTAACTTCACTGAGTTCTCAAATTAATTAAAGGGGTAGCATTCTGTCCAATATTTTATAGCAGTTGAAATACATACATGACAGTAATATTATACATAAAATATCTTAAGTACAATATAGAGAATTAATAGTAAAATATAGATACAATATAGTACAATATAGAGAATTAATAGTAAAATATAGATACAATATAGTACAATATAGAGAATTAATAGTAAAATATAGATACAATATAGTACAATATAGATACAATATAGTACAATATAGAGAATTAATAGTAAAATATAGATACAATATAGTACAATATAGAGAATTAATAGTAAAATATAGATACAATATAATACAATATAGAGAATTAATAGTCAAATATAGATACAATATACTACAATATAGAGAATTAATAGTAAAATATAGATACAATATAGTACAATATAGAGAATTAATAGTAAAATATAGATACAATATAGTACAATATAGAGAATTAATAGTAAAATATAGGTACAATACAGTACAATATAAAGAATTAATAGTAAAATATGAGAAATGGTACAAATAATACAAAGGAATACAAAAGAAACCAAACAAAAAAAATAGACCGGCTGGTCCCTACGAGGCTGTCTGTTTAAGAAGGAAGGTTGAAAAAAGAAGTAAGAAAATTAAAATAGATTAGACACTAAATCATAAGTTACATTAATATAAATATTTGTCAGTTACTTGGTATAGATAATAAACTGATAATGCAAAAATGCAAAATTCAATAGACAAAATTCAATAGACAAAACTTAACACCGAAAGTTTTCACATCTTTAGGTATGAAAATGTAAGAAATTAAGTGTGTTATGACTGATTATGTACCAATCAGGCACCAAATGAAGAGGAAATACAAAGGAACTCAAAATTAAGGGACTCAAGAGAGCACGACAATGACCGATGATGCGAAATTTGAGGAAAAAAAAAAGATTACAAAAAACAGATACAATATTGAACACATTTAAAGGGCTACTTACTTTATGTTACTTTATGTGAGTTCGAACGACGGTTCAGGATCGACCTGCGGTCGACTCCTCTGCAGCATCCCGCCTCATTTGCGGGATTTGGTGAAGAAGGGGAAACCGTAGACACAAAATGAATGAAATTTTAAACAATTTTTATATAAAAAAAAAATCTAAAAAAACATTTCCATTGTCGGAAAAAGATATGTTGGTTAGGTTAGGTTAGGTTACGTTAAGATAGATTAACGAGTGCCTCACTAGTTAATGGCTTAACAGAAACCACACTTCGAATCCTCAGTTGCGTTCGAAACAATTATCACGCCTTTCTTGATTCGATGGCACAAAGGTTAAATTAAATTAGGTCTGGTTAATTATTTTTTTAAATATAGCTATTAAAAAAAGCCGGTATCTCGCGTATCCGAAGATATGCACGTGTGTGTGTGTGTCCTACTCTCTCTCTCTCCTTATTTTTATCAATATTTTCAAAAATTCTCTTATTTTATTATTTTATCTTATTCAATATTTTGATTTTTAAGTAACATTTGAACACGTTCACATTTAATTTTGAACAGTACCATCGTAAAACCAACATTTTAACCATTATTTCGTCCTCGAAAACCAATCAAGATTTATAACCATAATAATGTCTCCAACCAACTTTTTTTTCATCCACCATTTGGCAATATTAATCCCATATGAATACAAAAACACACACACACACACACACACACACACACACACACGCACACAAAATTTAACCTTCCCTTTCTCCGATCGAACCACCTTAATAATCTCTCTTAATACACCATATACGGCATCGAACAGATAGTAGGGAATGCATTCCAAAACAATTTTTGATCTGTCCTTCCTGCTTCCAGACCCGATTTATTGTCTTCGATTCCACTCCACTGGAATCGGGCCATGGATCACAAAGTGGCAGGCCGATATTCCACTCAGGGAACCAAGACACTTGGGCTCGCTATATGTTTATTTATTACCCGAGGATAGAGCTGTGCGCCAGGAAGATACTGTCTGCACTTTATATATATATATATATATATATATAGTTAGTTAGTTAGTTAGTTAGAAAGTTAGTTAGTTAGTAGAAGTTAGTAGTTAACGTAAAAAGTTGCGTATAAGTAATATGTTTATTTTTTATTATAAGTTGTTCACTGTCAAGATTACTGTAGGTTTTCAAAATTGTTTTCGTCGGACGACGTTTGTCAAGTATTACAGATCAAATTAATAATAACTTCCTCCTTTATCAAATTAGTGTGTACAGTTTCGCGGAGACTCGCAATTAGGGTTTGTTCAAAAACGTTTACATTCATCTGTGTAATACTGTAAAGTGAGTGTTTAAATACAGCAAGAAACTGTAATTAAATACTGGAATGCTATTAATTTTCTTGTAAGTGAATATCACTCATTATACCGTTTTCTTATAAGTGAAAATCACTTATTATACCGACAAGTATGTTTTCACTAATATGCAATGATATTTCTAAATTAACGTGTTTACGACAACCTTTAACAAATTTCTAAATACGTAATTTAACCATAAAAAGAACCTCAATAAGCAAACAATAGCTGGAGATCGTCTTTGTCTCTGTTATACTTATTAAATTACACTTAAGGCTAAAGAGGGGCAACTCCAATTGGGCCATAACACCCTTTAATTATACCTCTTTTCTAACCTAATTTTACGACACATTACTATAAACACACACACACACACACACACACACACACATATATATATAATATATATATATATATATATATATATATATACATTTAACTGCAAACACGCAATATAATTAACGTAAAGAACGACGCTTGTATAGGAGAATATTCGCGCAAGATGAGGAGAGAGAACGAAACAAATGAAAAAATGAGGTAACCACCGGGAATCGAACCGGGATCTTCCGATGGTGTAAATGGTTATCATATCTGACCGGCAATCGGAGATCCCGGGTTCGATTCCCGGGTGGTTACTCATTTTTCATTTGTTCGTTCTCTCTCCTCATCTGCGCGGATATTCTCCTATACAAGCGTCGTCTTACGTTATATATATATATATATATATGAAAAATTATTTCACGAAAGTGACACGTGAAAAGTATTTATGATGAATAAAACCACGAAGGAAAAAGAAACACAAAGGGGTGCTCAAGCGCTTTCGTCTAATGGACATCCTCAGGAACACTGGAGTGAAAGGACAGATCAAGGCAATATATAGGTTACAAAAATAAACATACATACATACATATTCACATATATATACATATATATATACCATACATATATATATATATATAAATATATACATATATATAGTAAGCATAGAAAAAATTGTGGGAGGAGCCAACATTATATGGTACAGAAGAATAAAGAAATAAAAATAAATATAAATATAAATTGAGAAAAATTAATTACAAAATAGTGCCTTAGTGATATATATGTCACAGCCTAAATAATCATAAAGAAATAAACAGGCAAATAAAAAAAAAACCATAAATACATATACATACATATATATATATATATACATATATATACACATATATATATATACATATATATATATATAAAGACACTTTTAGCACTTTGCCGACCTTCCATATAATTCAAATGGCTTTTTTATGGAACAGGTCACAAAAAAATAAAGAAATAAAAATAAATATAAATATTGTAAGTGGAGTCAACCAATTCAAGCTCAAGAGGGAGGTTTTACAATCGATTTAATAGATGCTGCCAAATTGATATATATGTCACATTATTAAAAAATAAAAATTGAAAGATAAATTTTAAGAGAGGCACACCAATTTATAAGGGAAAAATTACCACATATGCATATTATAGTCACAAACGAATACAAAAATACAAGTAAATATAAATTGGAAAACAAAATGATCCCTAGATGATATATAAAGAACAATAAAATATATATACAACATATTTACGGTATATATACGAAATATAAACACATATATACAGAATATATATATATATATATATATATGCATAAGGGAAAAAATTACCAAATTTGTTTTTATAATTATTGTCTGAGAAAACGGTAGGTCGCAAAAGAATAAAGAAATAAAAATAAATATAACTTGAAAAAATTACAAATAATACACGTACACATATATACCCGCATACCCAAATATATATATACATATACACACATATATACAAACACACACACACAAACACACACATATATATATATATAATATAATATACAAGCTTGACCTTCACGAAATGAGAAAATCATCCCGCAGAACCTTTGTGAGGTTGTAAGGTAAGGTAAGGTACATACCACATATACATATATAATATATATATTTAACTGCATACATACATACATACATACATATACACACATACATACATACATATACACACATATACATACAAACACATTTAACTGCAATGACCACACACATACGCACATACACATACATACCTACACATACACTCATACAGCAAAAAATTGAAAATAAAATTGTAAGGGAAACAACAGACAAAAACACAAATTTTTTACCAAAGATTTAACAACCTGCCCTTTTTGTTTAAATCCATTCTGAAGGAATTCAGAGCAACAGGATCAAGTTGAAACAGACCTTTACTCATGTTAAGGTTATTTGTAAGTTGAATTATAGCCGACTCAAGAATATTTCTATTAACAATGTTGCTAGAGTGAAACAAAACTGAAACATTATTCCAATCAATACAATGGATAACTCTGACAAATGGACAAAAAGGGCACTGGACAACTGTCCCGTTCTAACGGAATATTGATGCTGTTTTACACGCGTTTGCAAATCCTTTCCCGTCTGACCTATGTAAAAGGAATCACATTGCTTACACCCAATTTTATAGATAATGCCTAAATTATTGGTAGGGCTATTTTTTACTATGATGTTTTTCACAATATTGTTATATGAAAAAACTACACTGATATCCAAAAGTTTAAGTACATTAGCAATGCCTAAGAAGCCCGGGAAAAATGGAAGTAACTAAAATATTCTTTGACAAGGTGCGAGTGTTATTATTCACACGATAGAAGGTTCGTTTAGCCTTATTAAGACAAGATTCCATGAACGCAGATGGGTAACACAACTCACTTCCAATACCGTTGATATTTTCAATTCGGCATCGATGTATTCAGGACTGGCGATCCTAAGAGCGCGGAGAAACATTGAGGAAAATATGGCCTTTTTAATAGGGGTGTCATGTCCAGAGTAAAAGTGTACGTAGGACAAATTGTTTGTTTTTTTCCGATATATACTAAACTTAAACCCGGGCTATCCCTATGAACACGCACATCCAAAAACGGGATTGAGTTGTCTTGTTCCACTTCTAAAGTAAATTTAATGGAGGGGACTTGGTCATTTAACTGAAGGAGGAAGTCATCCAGTCACGATTCATGGGCCAGATACACAAATATCGTCGACGTACCGCAACCAAGGGATGCCAACCCCCAGGATTCTCGGAATGTAAGTAATTTCAAAAAACTCCATATAAATATTGGAGAGAAGGGGCGACAAAGGGTTGCCCATGGCCATCCCAAAAACTTGTTGATAATGCTCGCCATTGAAAGTGAATTTACAATCCTTGATACAAAGCTTAATAAGCTCCAAAACAGTGTGTGCAGGTAATGGTAAATCATAATTATGTAATTCTCTGGCGAGAAAGTCAGCATATCATCAATCGGAACTTTTGTGAACAAGAACAAACGTCGAAACTGATCAATCTATCGTTGGTATTAATGCGAACATTATTCAATTTTTCAGTGAGATCCATGGAATTTTTTACGTGTGAATCAGAGACAGTTCCAAGAATGGGGGACAAAACATTACACAAGCCATTTGGAGAGTTTATAGGTAATAGAGCCCACCGAGCTAATAATAGGGCGCATAGGGTTACCCGGTTTGTGGGTTTTAATAAGACCATAAAGATAAGGCAAAGCAGGTGAGTGGACAAAAAAAGGGGAATTAAATCCTTATGATCTTTGAGAATGCGTTTCAAGCCACATAAATGTTGGCTCCTCCCACAATTTTTTCTATGCTTACTATATATATGTATATATTTATATATATATATATATATATGTATATTATATATATGTATATATATGTGAATATGTATGTATGTATGTTTATTTTGTAACCTATATATTGCCTTGATCTGTCCTTTCACTCCAGTGTTCCTGAGGATGTCATTAGACGAAAGCGCTTGAGCACCCCTTTGTGTTTCTTTTTCCTTCGTGGTTTTATTCATTCATATATATATATATATATATATCGGGTGCCCCGCCCCCCCCCCCCAAAAAAAAAAAACGCAGAGACTTGAACATCAATAACTTCAAAATATGCAGTTCACACTTCCAAAATTTATATAACTTTTACCTCAATCTATTGATAAGCCATCATAAAAATTTCAGACCGCTACATAAAATACTTTTTCCACAGCTGAGGGAACAATGACGTATGGTGAAAAAAACGAATATCATAAACTGAAAATTTTTTATTATTCACATCTTATTAACAAATATGATCAATATGTCCGCCGTCCTGCTTACAAACTAATCTTAACCTTTTCTTCCACGACATGATGCATTTTCTGATTTCTGCTAATGTTATTTTATCCCTATTTTATCCCAACATTCGAGTATTTTTTTCTTTAATTGCATTTCTGTAAACTTTTCTGTTTGGCCTTCATAAATCTTCTCTGCTAGAGTGTTCCATATGCAATAATCCATGGGATTGCAATCAGGTGATTGCGGGGACCAGTCGTTTTTTTCAGTGAAGTTCACTACATTCTGTTGTAGATAATCCTGTGTGAACTTGCTAGTATGAGCTGTAGCACCATCTTGTTAGAGTATGAAATCGTTTCCATAATACAGACGCCGACAATCAGGCAAAAGATTCTCCTCTAAGAGATTTACATAGGTTTCTGAATTTATTTTTTTATATTTTGAAATGAAATGAATTTTCATCTTTCCATTCCACGATACACCTGCTAATACCATGATTATTTTGGAAAACCGTCTTGTCTGGTGGTAAAGTCTCGATGGAGGAATGCCTTTTTTACGCCGACCATAAACAACATCGTTCCGGGAGTTTCAAGCAATCTCGATGGTGAAACCTTTTTCATCTGTAAAAACTTTTTTTAACATCATTGGACGAAAATCTATCAAGCATTTTCTACAACGAATTTTTCTTTTAGCTCTTACATTGCTATCACGTCTTGAAACACGGATCCTTTTAAATGCTTTAAGTCCTAGCGTTCTCTACATTCTTTGTATGGAACTTCGACTGATACCTAAATTTCTTGCAATTTTCCTCTGAGAGCAGTGTGACCCAGATCGATCCTTTTGAGATAGGTTCATCATTTCGATCATTGCTATATTGTCTTGAGTGTAAACTGTTTTAAGCCGACCACTTCCACGCTTCCGTGCCGTCGAACCAGTTGCTTTTAAGTTTTTAAATTATTCTATTCACAGACGTAACATTACAAGTTATTCCTGGAAATTCCCTCAAAATTCTTGCCCCAGTCCATCTTTTTCCAAGAAACACTTTTCAATTACCGCTTTTTCACCGTTAGTTAGAACCATAATTTGAAGGGTAAGTTTAAAAAACAGTATTTAAGATGGGCATAGCCTAAAATCATCTGACGTTTTCCAGAGACTAACAGATTATCCATAGGCTAAGGAAACTACTATAAGTTAGAAAAGTTGCCAGGTACAGCATATACTCATTTAGGATTTAGGATATTCGTTTTTTTCACCATACCTGAAATTTTTATGATGGCTTATCATAGAATAGGTAAAAGTTTTATAAATTTTGGAAGTGTCAACTGAATATTTTGAAGTTATTGATGTTCAAATCTCAAGGCGTTTTTTGGGGCCACCCAATATATACAGTGTATACACACACACACACACACACACATATATATATATATATATATATAATATATATATATATATATATATATATATCTTGACGCAAAGAACGCAAAGAGTGGTGATAAACGGAGTTAAATCGGAAGTCTCGGAAGTCGTGAGCTCTGTCTCACAAGGGACAGTATTAGCTCCCATGCTGTTCATCAAAAGAATTGCAGATATTGATGCAGATATATAAGGACAGTATTGTATCATGCTTCGCAGATGACACAAAGATATGTAAGGAAATATTGAACGAAGATGACATAAGAAAAGTACAAAACGACATTGAAACATTATTCCAGTGGGCAGAAGACAACAATATGAAGTTCAACGAAGAAAAATTCCAACTTCTAAGATATGGTAAAACAAAGAGCTACAGAACAAAGGGTACAAAACTATGCAAGCCAAACAGATAACACCAAATCCACAAGTCAGGATCTTGGAGTAATAATGTCGTCGGATGTAGAATTCAGAGAACACTATAAAATCAAGATCACAATGGCTAGAAAAATTATTGGAATCATCTGGAGGAGCTTCCGAGTACAGAAAAAAGCAACATCATACTCAAATTATGGAAGAGTCTAGTCCTACCAATAATTGAGTATTGCTCAGTACTCATAAGCCCACACAGAAAAAAGACATTGCGAACATTGAAGCTATACAAAGGACTTTACGTCTAAGATAGAGGAAACGGAAGGTGAAGACTACTGGTCTCGACTACAATCTCTGGAACTCTACTCTCTCGAAAGAAGGCGCGAGCGGTACACAATAATATACATATGGAAAATACTTGAGGGCTCTGTCCCTAACCTCAGAAATGAAATAGAAACAAACTGGAATGAGAGAAGAGGCAGATTTTGTACGGTCCCAGCTGCTGTGGGACAAGGGCCCATGAAAACGAGGATGGAAAATACCCTACAATATGGGGCCCAAAGCTTTTCAATGTCCTTCTAAAAGAAGTGAGGAATCTCCAGCACACCGACCTGAATAACTTCAAGAACCAGCTGGACAGATTCCTGTGCAAAGTCTGACCAGCATGTGTGGCTGGCTACGAGGGCAGGAGGAGATCAGACAGCAATTCCTCCTTCACCAAATCCCGTAAATGAGGAGGGATGCTGCAGAGGGGTCGACCGCAGGTCGATCCTGAACCGTCGTTCAACTCACCAAAAGTAACGAAAAGTGTGTGATATATATATATATATATATATATATATATATATATATATATTATATAATATATATATGTGTGTGTGTGTGTGTGTGTGTGTGTGTGTGTATATATGGCTACATGGTGGTCATACACGTTGCAGTACCGCTTCCCTTTAGATCAACAGGGTTAAGCGCAGGTGGTGTATCGGGGCCAAAAAAGTATCGCGATACGATACTCGATACATTGGCAAAACTGTATCTCGTTACGATACTAGATATATGAACAATATATGTATCGTGATACGAATTACTTTCTATTTTTATTGAATTTTACAAACAGTGACTTCTCAAACAATTCATCAGACATTCTGTTTCTCTTTGAAGGAAAGAGATTTCCAGCTATGCTAAAAAAAAACCGGAGCGCTTGATGGCAGTGTAGTGTTGTATTTTATGAACAGTTCTTTTATCAAAGAATACATGTGTAATTATTGAATGTCTGATGAATTATTCGCTAAATAATTAGATAATTCTTAACGAACTTTGTTCTATGATAAAGTATCGCGTTACTAACACTTATTTGTATTGTATCTTTCGATACGATACAAATAATAAAAAATGTATCGCGATACGATTCAAGATACAGAAAATGTATCGCGATACTACGCCACCCTGGTTAAGCGACGTTTGAGCCTATGAATTATATGGATGGGTAACTGTCCCCTACCTTTCAGATGATGTGTTTGACTTGCCATTCAACCATAGCTCTTGCTGAGGGAAATGTTCAGAAACATTTCAAAACTGTTCACAAGAAATATGGGGGCGACTTTCCAGCCAAAAGTGAACTGTGAAATACAAAGATGAAGGAATTGAAGTCTCACCTTGCTGTCCAACAATCCATATTTACTAGGCCCATCGAGAAATCAAAGGCAGCTACAACTGCATCCTTCCGGGTGAGTCGCGTGTTAGTTAAGCGCCAAGAAACCGTTCAAGGATGGAGACATGATAAAATGTGCATTTTTGGAGGCAGCACACTCATTGTTTGATCATTTAAAACTAAATCGGAAATAATTTCAGCTATTAAATAAATTCAGCTATCCAGACACACTATTACGCGACTTTCAGAATTGATCAGTGAGGAGTGAGAGTGCAACTAAATAAAGACATAAATGAGTGCGTTTTCTTTTCACTTCAATTTGATGAGTTGACAGATGGTATTGACACATTTTCATAAAAATGCATTTAAAAATGTGACTGCTAAGAAGGAATTGCTTATGATCGTACCGTTTAAGGGAAAAACTCGAGGAGAGGACATTTTCCAGGCATTTAAAGACTGTTAATAACACTCAGTTACCCATTAACAAACTTTTGTCTATTACAACCGATGGAGCTCCGGCCATGACTGGCCATACCTGTGGTTTCATTGCTCTCTGCAAAAATGATAGTGATTTTCCTAACTTCCATGGATATCATTGCATAATTCATCAAAAAGTTCTGTGTAGTAAAATAATAAATATGAAAGAAGTCACGGATATTGGGTTGAAGATCGTATGTTCTATTCGGTAAGAAGTCTGCAGAGGCGCCTCTTTAAGTCTCAGCTGAGAGAAAGTGAAGCCGAACATACACACACCTTTTGCTACACACTGATGTAAGATGGCTTAGTAAGGGAAAGTTTTTTCAGAAATTTAGAGATCTGACGGAAACCGAAGAATTTCTGACCTGGAAAAGTTGGAAAATAAAATGTGGTTATTAGATTTAGCTTTTGGACTGATGTCACTGCTTAGCTGAACGAACTCAATTTAGAGCTTCAAGGAAAAGATAAAAAGGTCATTATGCAGAAAATGACATGGCCTGAAGTTGAATTAAAAAATACATTTTTCTAGTGTATTTTGGTGTGCTCTGTTCAAATATAACCTTCATTTCCTGTGCAAATGAAAAGAAATATGATTTTCAGTACATTAAAATAAGGTCATTATGCAGAAAATGACATGGCCTGAAGCTGAATTCAAAAATACATTTTTAATGTATTTTGGTGTGCTCTGTTCAAATATAACCTTCATTTCCTGTGCAAATGAAAAGAAATATGATTTTCGGTACATTAAAATAATGCACCAAAAATCACATATTTTCCATTTGCACAGGAAATAAAGGTTATATTTCAACAGCGCATACCAAAATATACTAGAAAAATGTATTTTTGACTACCTAACCTAACTAAACCTAACCTAACCTAACTAAACTTAAATTAACTAAGCCTAACCTAACCTAACCTAACTAAACTTAAACTAACTAAGCCTAACCTAACCTAACCTAAACTAACCTAAGAAATCAAAATAATACACTATTTTCACCTCGGATTATTCTTGAGGTGGAGAAAGAAGGGCAGCTTGTTTAAGAAAATGGTGAAGTCGGCGTGTCCGTTTGTGGCTGTTAATGAACAGGTAGCGGGTAAAGTACTGGGATTAATTATGGCTTCTATTCCCAGCCCTAAGTACTCACTTCTTCACGTCTTCCCAAAGTCTCTCGATATTCTGTGTGTGAGCTCTGCTTTCATGGTCGACGAAGTTCTGGGAATGGTTTACCGTAAGATAAGTATAACCTAATTCTGATAGAGTACTGTATGCCCTCCAACAGTCACTATGCACAATAGATCCAGGTTTGATATATTTGTTGATTAACGGAATGAGGGTTTCTGCCGACCGATCCTTCACTGGCACTATAAATTTTTTCTTCGAGACCCTCTCAATAACCCCAAAGACCCACACTCCCTTCACTAAACGACCCCGATTATATTTCGTTTTACCAAATTTACTTTCGTCGATCTCACAAACTATGCCTGGACCGCCGATTGGTTCTTGGTTTACTAGCCAATTATTCGTGACCTCAGAACAAAAATATTTCCAGTCCACTGCACTATGAGACGTCTAATTCGTCTTCCACAAAAGATTGGCACAAATATTTAGTTAGAAACACATTTACGTAGAGAAGATTTTGCCATGGTTCCATGTGCACCTTGTCAAACCATGTTCCTTTCCGAATGGTACAAAGAAAGTTACACCGGACAACACGCATATTTTTCGGATTTGTCTTTTGCCAGTTACAATAGAAAGCCTGACGATCTTCGCGATAGTAACAGGGTTTAGAACACTTAGGACAGTTTCTAGACTTTGGTAGCACACCATGCAATTGAAAACATTTGATTGATTCACTATTATTATGGCCAAAACGTTCTATGGCATTTAAGAATGAAACAGCACAACCTTCACACGTGGACATTTTAGGGAACTAAAACTTATGAAGGGGTACGCGAAATTACCAGTTCAGAAGATGCGATTCACTATAAAAAGTAACTTGTAATTTTTTCTATAATCTTGCATTTACACAGGAAACGGATAACATATTAAGAAAGAGCGACTAAAAATACATTATATAAACTTAGTCTCCATTGCCGGGTAGGCCATGTCACTTTATGCATTTTGACCGATAAAAATGTTATCTAAATGATTATTTCTGTGAATGCCTTTAAACAAAAATTAAAACTGTTCTTTTCACAACTACAGCAACACAAACTGAGATATTTTCCAAATATGATGTCAGAGCTAGAAAGCCACGAAGAAAACCTTACAAATTTTGACAAAGCTCGATGTGTGAACAGGTGAACAGCCTCAGTACGGAGTTTGAGAGGCGCTTCCAAGACTTCGCAATGCGAGAACCTGTTGCAAAATTTATGCGCTTTCCTTTTGATGCAGACGTAGATGTTAAAGAAATTACATTAAAAATGGCAATATTGTTTCACATGGACACATCTTGCCTTGCATCGAAAGTGAAATGTTAACACTGCAAAGCGACCTTCAAATCAAATCGGGGACATCCGATAAAAATTTTTGGAATCTTCTCGTGGAGGAAAAATATCCAAATCTGAGAAAAAGTGCAATGTATTTGATAGCATTTTTGGTTTCACGTACCTCTGTGAATCAGCGTTCTCAAACATGAAAATCATGAAGCTAGCAGTCAGCAACTATAATCCAGACTTTGTACAACTTGCTGACTGACTCTATGCAGTGCAAATCATCTACGTCTATTTAATAATGTAAGAACCAAAGGATATCTTATTATTTCGTAATTATTATTTAAATAAATATATTTCGCATGAACAAAGAAAATATCTTGGTGTGCAAAAATTTTGTTTTGTCAATTTCAGTGTTGGTAGATCGCGTTAGGATAAGGCTGGCAAAAGTAGATCTTAGGTACCTAAAGTGTGAGCACCCCAACCCTAGTCGTTTAGGCGTGTATAAACGAACATACAACATCATATAGACAGACAGACATTATCGCGGACGGATTTTCTGAAGACCATAATTTTTTTTCAGAAGAAACTACACAATAAGCACTTTACACCAAAAGATAGAAGACGTCATCGCGAATAATTTGATGTAAACACCCAACAAATTTGTTCCCTACAAAAATGTTTACAGCAAAGTTTATATGGTCAAAATGCTGTTCCTCTGAGTAAGCCGTCCGTCCGCCTGAAGCTGAGCAGAGCTTATTCGTCGAGAGTTCTAAGCTTCGTGAAAAATAAATAATTTTGTGCATCTAATCAGACCACGATTGTACAAAATTTTATACTCTTTTGCGAAAAGCAAGTCAGTCCATAAATTAACATAAAAATTTTGAGCTTCACATCTAAAGCCAGTGAGACCAAATATGTGAACTTTATTTGTGAAGCTACATTCAAAATGTAAATGGTTCGTGAGCTTAAAGTAATTGTTAAATTCTTACTGGCTAAAGAGCCTCTGTTCAAAAGGTAGGATGAACGCTAATTCTGTGCAAAATTTGTGTTTAAAGCAAAAAGGCGTTGCCTACATAAATCATGGACTAGTTTGAAAATTGCGTAATGCAAAAAGGCAACTTTTTTTTGGTGCATAATAATCCTTTAAACTATTAAAAAAACACCTACAATTCCTTCCATTTCCTGTTTCCATCCGTTTCCTGTTTAAAAATGACCCACAATGTTTCAACCATTTTCCAGTCGGTCAATAAATTTACAAAAAAGGGGGGGGAGTAATGGGGGAGGGGAGAGGGGGGGAATGGGGAATCGGGAGGGGGCTATGCAACAAGGGGTGGGGTTTAGCCCCAAACTTGCATAATGGGGGTGAGGGGTTTTTTGGGGGAGAGAGAGAATGACCTCCCCCCAGAGGGGTAACCCTAACCTTTTGAACTTCGCATTCTGAGCCAGTGGGTTACAAAATTTGTGAAGCTACATGTATATTTAAAATGTAAAATAATATTTTTGTCTTCATCTCGGTACTCTGCGAAGGTGCCCTCGCCGTAGGCGAGTTTGAATAGGGCAGGGAGCCGAAGGCTCTGTTTGGAAACATTAAAAAACAGGACAAAAATAACACAAAAGAAAACCATTTCGTGTTAAAATTTCAAAGTTAGAAAAACAAAAAAATAAAAATATTTCGCTGCAGCTTTAAAAAATATATATTACTTTTGGTGTTACTTTTGGTTACTTTTGGTGAGTTTGAACAACGGTTCAGGATCGACCTGCGGTCGACCCTCTGCAGCATCCCGCCTCATTTGCGGGATTTGGTGAAGGAAGGAATTGCTGTCTGATCTCCTCCTGCCCTCGTAGCCAGCCACGCATGGCTAGGCAGGGACTTTGCACAGGAATCTGTCCAGCTGGTTCTTGAAGTTATTCAGGTCGGTGTGCTGGAGATTCCTCACTTCTTTTGGTGGGACAATGAAAAGCTTTGGGCCCCGTATTCTGAGGGTATTTTCCATCCTCGTTTTCATGGCCCCTTGTCCCACCGCAGCTGGGACCGTACAAAATCTGCCTCTTCTCCCATTCCAGTTTGTTTCTATTTCATTTCTAAGGTCAGGGATAGAGCCCTGAAGTACAGTATTTTCTATATGTATATTATTGTGTACCGCTCGCGCTTTCTTTGGAGAGAGTAGAGTTCCAGAGATTGTAGTCGAGACCAGCAGTCTTCACCTTCCGTTTCCTCTATCTTAGACGTAAAAGTCCTTTGTATAGCTTCAATGTTCGCAATGTTTCGTTTTCTGTGTGGACTTGTGAGTACTGAGCAATACTCAATTATTGGTAGGACTAGACTCTTCCATAATTTGAGCATGATTGCTTTTCTGCTACGGAAGCTCCTCCAGATGATTTCCATTATTTTTCTAGCCGTTGTAATTTTGATTTTATAATGCTCTCTCAATTCTGCATCCGACGACATTATTACTCCAAGATCCCTGACTTGTGGATTTGGTGTTATCTGTTTGGCTTGCATAGTTTTGTACCTTTTGTTCTGTAGCTCCTTGTTATTACCATATCTTAGAAGTTGGAATTTTTCTTCGTTGAACTTCATATTGTTGTCTTCTGCCCACTGGAATAATGTTTCAATGTCGTTTTGTAATTTCTTTATGTCACCTTCGTTCAATATTTCCTTACATATTTTTGTGTAATCTGCGAAGCATGATACACTACTGTCCTTAATATCTGCATCAATATCTGCAATCATTATTATGAACAGCAAGGGAGCTAATACTGTCCCTTTTGGGACAGAGCTCACAACTTCCGAGACTTCCGATTTAACTCCGTTTATCACCATTCTTTGCGTTCTTTGCGTCAAGAAATTGAATATCCACCTTCCTAGCTTTCCAGTAATTCCTGTATTCTTAAGTTTGTATGCTATGATTCCATGGTCACATTTATCGAAAGCTTTAGCAAAGTCCGTATATATTACAGCTATGTTTTGTCCTCGACACAATGTTTCTAATATTTTCTCCTGGTGGTCTAGTAGCTGTGATAGGCATGATCTTCCCGTCCTGAAGCCATGTTGATTTGGGTTGTATAAGTTCTTTTCTTGTAGGTAGTAGGTAGTTTTGCCTCTAATTATACGTTCAAAACACTTTATAAGGTGTGAGGTGAAAAACTCTGGCCGATAATTTTTGGGCATTGCTCTGTTACCACCTTTAAATAGGGGGGGGGGAATGTTCGCGCTCTTTAAGGGGAGTGGAATTTGTGCTGTCTCGAGTGATTTCCTTCATAGTAAGTATAGCGGTTTGGCAATACTCTCTTTGCATTTCTTCAGAAACGTGGCACTCCATGTGTCTGGCCCTGGCGTTGAATTGTCTCGCATCTGTGATAAGGTCGTAATTACATCTCCTTCCGTGAACTCGAAGTCCATTAATAGGTTTGTGCCGGAATTTGTTCTTGGTTGATCTGTATCTATGTCAAAAAATTCGTCTGGGTTTTCCACTTTCATCTCGGACTTAGGGGTGCTAAACACAGAGTTAAATTGTTCCCTAAGCAGTTCACTTATTTCTTTCGGGTCATTTGTGTATTCGGCCTCCCCGTCTATCAACGGACCAATACTCTCCTTACACTGCATTTTCCTTTTCGCAAACGTGGAGAAGTATTTTGGGTTACTTTTTTTGTTTTCTACTACCTTGTTTCCCTCCTCGTTTGTCTTATGTATGAATGTTTGCTTTAGGTCCATTTCTATTTCGCCAAGTTTCCTCTCTAGTTTGAGTCCCTTTGCATCAGTTCTGCATCTGTGGAGATGTTTTACGGTTTGTCTTCGTTGCCTGAATAGTGTCTTGATTTTCCTCTCGAATTTGCTACGTTTCTTTTCTGTCTCTCTGGAATATGTTTCAGTATTATAGGTTTTGTTTCAGTCTCTATTATACATAGTATTTCTTGTTGTATATTGATGAGATTATGGTTGGAGAACTTTGTGTGCGTTACTTTTATATTTATTATTATCTCGTTGTTATTTGTCCAGATTAAATCCAAAACGTTCTCCTTTCACGTGGCTTCACAGATTTCCTGGGTAAAGACGTAATTTTCCATAACATGTAATAGCATTGTTGCTTGGGTTCTATCATCTTTAGTAATGTTGCCATGAAACTTTTCGACATATATAACTTCGTCATTTTTCTTCCATGATATGAATGGGAAATTGAAATCTCCGAAAATTACAATATTTGTTGCTAGAGTTTCAAGTAATTTTAATATGTTTTCTATTTCGTTTGTAACAAATTGGAATTCGCTTTTTGTGGTGTTTGGTGGTCTGTAGATGTTCATAATGGTTAGGTTCAGTTCTTTTACTTCTAATATAATAACTTCATCTGTGCTGTTTGATTTGTTTACCTTCACTTCACGTTGTTGTTTTTTTTTTTAGTTTGAACGACGGTTCAGGATCGACCTGCGGTCGACCCCTCTGCAGCATCCCGCCTCATTTGCGAGATTTGGTGAAAGAGGGAATTGCTGTCTGATCTACTCCTGCCCTCGTAGCCAGCCACGCATGGCTGGTCAGGGACTTTGCACAGGAATCTGTCCAGCTGGTTCTTGAAGTTATTCAGGTCGGTGTGCTGGAGATTCCTCACTTCTTTTAGAAAGACATTGAAAAGCTTTGGGCCCCGTATTCTGAGGGTATTTTCCATCCTCGTTTTCATGGCCCCTTGTCCCACCGCAGCTGGGACCGTACAAAATCTGCCTCTTCTCTCATTCCAGTTTGTTTCTATTTCATTTCTAAGGTTAGGGACAGAGCCCTCAAGTATTTTCCATATGTATATTATTGTGTACCGCTCGCGCCTTCTTTCGAGAGAGTAGAGTTCCAGGAATTGTAGTCGAGACCAGTGTATGTGTTTTTCACGTAGATGCAACATACTCCCCTCGTCTAGCCACTCTATCTGCTCTGTGAATGTTGTAATCCAGCAATGCTAATTCAGTATCCTCGATACAGTTTTCACAGCCTTTTTCACATTTATACAAGTGTGTTTCTGTTAGGCAGATAATATCTAGGCTGAATTCGGTAGCTAAATTCTGTAAGTATTGTAATTTGCAGCCTGTATGGTCCGTGTAGAGGCCTTGAATATTTGTGTATAAAGCATTTATTGGGCTTCTAATTCCCGTGTTCAGTTTTCCTACATGGTGGTCGTTTCCAGGTCGATGTAAGTTCTTGTGTTATTGGTTTGACCGCTGCATTTGGGAGAATTGGGGTTGCGGCACTTGATACCACTGTGGTTGTATTATCGGTGGTTGTATTATCAGTGGGTGGTACTGGATATAGGGGTGGTGTATGTAATGGTGTGGGGAATATACCTGTGGAGTCCTGTCCTCTCTCGTTAACAGGGCAAGCTGTGCTTTTATAGTTCTCATTTCCTCGAAAAAATTTGTTTCCTTGCTCCTGTCGTTACTTCTAATACGAATGGGGTCTGTTCTTTCCCGTTCTCTTCTTTGGGTACCCTTTATGTGAAAATATGGGCACTCTAAATTTAGGCATTTTCTTTCTGTCAGTGACTGTCTGCAGATAGGAGGGTGGAAAAAGTGGCAGTTTTGTCCGTATCTGCATCTTCCATTCCTCATCATATCGAAGCATTTTTTTGGGTGACTGTACCTGCAGTTTGCACCATATATGCACGACCCTGTTTTATAGTATTCATATATGGCCCGTCGTTTAATCTCCTTACGAGCCCTATGTGATTCAATTGCTTTTTTTGTTTCGCCACCACTTTCCTACTCAGTGTTTTTTTTGTCTTCGACGAGTTTTCATTAGTGTTCTTGGTACCTTTCTCTTTCTCCTTTGTATTCCTGGTATCCCTCTCTTTCTCTTTTGTGTTCCTGTTGTCTCTCTCTTCGGCAGGGGATATTTCATTCTCTGAGGCTACTTTTGCATCTCCCTGTATCGTAGCGTGCTGTGGCGTGCTTTCTTGTATTGCGTTTTCCTGTTCCTCGATTGTTTGTGTCAGCGTTTCTATTGCTTCCTTGTCATCTGTCGGTAAGCATGTATTGCCCATATTCATTGCCCTTTGTACATATTCTTATTTTTTTCCGTGCATGTGATGCACAGGAAGCCGTAAATGCCTATGATTTTGTTATTTATTCTATTTATCACTTTCTTGTCTTTTCTATTTAAGTTCATGCATTCGTAGTGTTTAAAGGTATTGCACAGAATACATTTTAAGCCCGTGGCCTGGTCCTCTTCATTTTTGCAATCGCAAAGTTGATGCCCAGCGCATTCCATTAAACATAGTCCAGCCCTATTCAGCTTTCTGAATTTACCGCAGTTTACATACTTCTTCGTATTTTTTGCCATTCTTTCCTTTATTTTTTCCTTTATTCTTTCCTTTTCTGCTTTATTCTTTATTATTCTTTATTCTTTCTTTATTCACTTATTCTTTCCTTTTTTTCTTTACTCTTTCCTTGGTTTGCCTTTTTCCTTCTCACTTCTCAAATTTCGTCTCATAAACTTGACCTTCCTATTTTATGGCTCTTACGAATTTTCTCTGACCTTCTTTCCCTGTACAGGCCGAATTTAAAGTCTCAGGAGCTGATTTTCCATTCGAGTTATTTTCAAATTTTGTTTCAGTTGATGTAGTTTTACTTTGTACACTCTATATGCCACCGGCTTCCACTTAATAAATTATTACTGCGAATTTATTAATGTTTAACACACACACTGGTATGAGATAGCATTTACTGCTGACCGTATAAACACTAGTTATTTCGATATTACACAGAGCGGAAACAAAAAAGTCCGTACACCATATATATATATATATATTAGTGGTGGACCGGATATCCGTATCCGCATCATTTTTAACATCCGCATCCGCACTTCTAACTGCGGATGTCATGCGGATATTACCTCTAATAAATTATACAATTTACAATTAAATTAGCTTATAAAGTAGCTTATAAGGCCTAGTCATGCACGTTTCATGTAAAGTATTAATTATTAATGAACAAACAAATATATAAACCTCAAAATATAAATACCTGGTAACACAGAAAATTTAATGAAACATGTTTCATTGAATTTTCTGTGGCTGAAACTCTTGAGAAAGTTATTATTTTTATCATAATGAAAACATAAATATTAATTTTAATTCTTATGCATTGCCTGCCATAATAGTAATATCACGAAATTTGAAAAAATTATGTCATATATTCATAATTCTATATTATATTGATAGATTAACTAAATATCCGCATCCGCGGATATTGAAATTAAAGATCCGCATCCGCATCCGCAGATGTTGAAAAACTGACATCCGGTCCACCATTAAATTATATATATATATATATATAATATATATATATATATACAGAAACAGTATACATATTAAAATATATACAATGAAACCAATGTGTAAGAGTATATATACAAAACTCTCTCGTTATATTTTAATGTCTCATGGCCGAGTGGGTAACGTGGCAGTCCGCAAAATTTGAATCTTTAGTGGCCTTGGTTTGAATCTCATTGAAGTGAGGTAAATTCATTTCCAATTTATTTAATCTTAAAACTTAAGTTACTCTTAGTATGTTGTTCTTGAATAATGAAAATTGATATGCATGTAATTACACGAGGTTAATGAAAATAAACTGAAATAGTACTTAATTGACATTTTCTCCAATAGATGGTGCCACCCATTTAAATTAAAACTATTTCATCAATCATCGAAATTTTATGAAAATATTGTCATCATATGAGGGCATTTTTTCGATGAAAGAATTTCCCAAGTCTTGATGGAAATTCTAGTTTCAGTGTACATGTTAAAAGCTGCCGCTAAATGTTTTTTTTTGCTTTTTAACTTTGAATTTTTAACGCTAAATGTTTTTTGTTATGCTTGGCCTATTCCTTTTAAGGTTTATTATTATGCACATAAAAAAGATTTTCCTTTTTGCAGGACGCATTTCTGAGACTAGTTAATTTTGCCTAAAAAACTTCCATGCTTCCAACGGCATATTCAGAATAGAATAATGTGAATATACTATTGCAATATCAGTATCTAAATTGTATAGAAAATATATTGAAAAATATTGTGAAACTCTGTCACTTGCATTCTTTTCTGAATAAAGATTTTATTTTGTTTTGTAGTTCCTACCTTTTCTCTTCTTCCTTACCGTTTATATTTTACATCTGTGCCTTCTAACTCCAACTCATTTAGGAAATGAGATTTCTGATGGTGTATGTATGTAACAAGATATTTCGAACCTTTTATGGACTTTTCTGTATTTTGATCACGGTATCATTTTCAAAATAGAGCCTTTGACATTAAATCAAGTACCAAATAAAGGGATTGCCGTTATCATCTCGCCATAACAGCAAATCAAATAACAGTACACGTCAACGCCATGACTAAACGACGAAAAACTCGACTGTCTTTGCGTAGTCCCGGTGTAGCAAAATGCATTAACGTTTGTAACATTGCCACTTAAACTTTTGCTTCATTTCTGTTCCTTTTTTTTTTTTAATTTAAAATAACAGAAATTGAAAATTTAGGTATAATATTTTAGTCGTTTTTAGTCATTCAAGATGTAAATGGTTCTTCAAAATTAAGTTCAGTTTATAAAGCTGAGAATCGGTTTTAGTTGTAGTTATCGGGATTCAATTTTTACTTTCTTTCTATACTTGTCCCGATTACTGACCCAGCTGTAATAGTATGTATCTATCTATCTATTTATCTATCTGTCTGAGGAAATTCATAAATTTAATTTGTGATTGCGGATATGCATTTTATTCCAAAATTTATTAAAACACCCATTCTGTCAATATATATATATATATATATATATATATATATATATATATATATATATATATATATATATATATAATATATATATATATATAATATATAATATATATATATATTATTAACAAGATCACGTGTTATTCTGTGATTTTACTGCATATATATATATATATATATATATTAAGGGTGTGCGATTCGGATATTTTTATTTCGATTCGATTCGGCCACTTGTTTTCGATTTCGATTCGATTCGATTCGACTGCGACTGTGCGCTGCACTCACCTATACTTTACAATTTATCATACATGCACCAGCACCAACAACAACATACTGAAAAAACGTAATAAACAAATGAACCCAAAAAACTGGTCCAAACTTGTCACACCGCAAGGCGCGCGCACGTGATTCTGTGACATCACAAAATCAAAAGCTGACCATGCGCATTGAACGCACTCAGATCTTTATAAAAGCGTAATCTCTCAAATATTCAACTATTTTATAACGTTGTTATATTATTATATTTATATATAATATATATATATATATATATATATATTTTTTTTTTTCTTCAATTGTTATTCCACGGTTTCGACAGGATCCAGCTTTGGGACATAGCTGGTGAGGGAAGCTATATTTATGGGACCTCTTTGCGAGTGACCCGTTGCCCACGTCGGGCTAGCATCATGAAAAAGAAAAACTATAGTATTTGTCATTTACCATTATTCGGACTATAGTGGATTTAATTTTCCTAGAAGAGTTCCTTGTTCCATGCACGGTCTGTGTGTATCATGAAAAACCTCAGGGAACCATTCTGAGTGTGTAAAGACATTTAGGACCTCAGTCTGCGGAAATTTCTTTTCCTATAAAATAGTTAATATCTGGAACCAACTTCCCTCAGAGGTTGTTTCCAGTCAAAGTGTAAATCTGTTTAAAAATAGGCTAGACAAAGTACTGAACACATTCATAGTTTAAGATTAAAACCTCAGAAAACTCTGCAGGAGTTCGCTTACTACTGCTAGCATAGTTGAAAGACAAAATTTTCCCTGGGACCCGTTGCCATTGGTACCTCCTCGGTATGGGCCGCAAGGCCTTTTGAGGTACTTCTTTTCCTTGTAACTCCTTGTAACTCCTTGAAAAGTGAACGCTCAATTCTGCCAGTTGAGGTTTAAGTTTTGGTTTTTGGCTAAAATATAATAGTTACCCCTTTTTCTTTGATGTATTCAATCTGACGTGAAGACAGCGAGTCTTTTGCTTATATTGAGGTTCTAAATGTAGCAGGGCTAGGCTGCTTTAAACCCTAGATCCATGTCCCAAAGCTGGATCCTGTCTGCTTTGCAGATAGCTGGTGAGGGAAGCTATATTTATGGGACCTCTTTGCGAGTGACCCGTTGCCCACGTCGGGCTAGCATCATGAAAAAGAAAAAACTATGGTATTTGTCATTTACCATTACTTATTCGGACTATAGTGGATTTAATTATCCCAGAAGAGTTCCTTGTTCCATGCACGGTCTGTGTGTATCATAAAAAACTCAGGGAACCATTCTGAGTTCATTCCCATATATATATATATATATATATATATATATATATATATATATATATATATATATATATATATATATACAGGGTGTTTCATAACATGTGGGACGCACTTTCAGGATGGATTCAGGACCTGCAAACAATGAAAAAAGTTTATATAAACATATGCCAGAAATCGCTTTGTTTCCGAGTTACAGCTCGTTATGTGTTCCAGCAAGTATCCGCCTTACCTTTAAAGGAAGTGCTCAAAATGACTGCCTTGCGCTTAAATACACGCCTGAACACACCTCGTCATAGACTGCCTGACGCGTTCAAACATTCCAGGTATTGTTCGGATTTTCTGGCATCTTTGTTCTACACGTTGGCGAAGCATTTCAACGTTGTCAAAGGGTGTCACGTAAACGATGGATTTCAGATGACCCCACAGGTAAAAATCGAGTGGATTCAGGTCCGGGGAGCGAGCAGGCCGCGCAATGGGTCCTCCACTGCCTATCCATTTATCAGGGAAATGGTCATCGAAATAGTCTCTGGCTACTCGACTAAAATGAGGCGGAGCGCCGTCATGCATAAACCACATACGACGTCTGACACCAAGAGGAACTTCATCTAGTAAATCGCTTAAATCATTCCTTAAAAAATTTGAATAGGATTCTCCTGTTAATCTTCCGGGCAAAACAAAAGGACCGATTAAGTTGTCGTCAATAAGTCCTGCCCATACATAGATACTAAATTTTTGTTGGTGCCTTGACTGAATAATGCATACGGATTCTCTTCGGCCCAGTGATGAGTGTTGTTAAAATTGATCACACCATTTCTTGTGAAGGCAGCCTCATCAGAAAACAACACGGATGATAGAAAAAGAGGATCGCGAGCACACTGTTGAAGGAACCAAGTACAAAACGTCTCTCGTGGTGGGAAATCAGCTTCAGTAAGGCCTTGTACTCTCTGAATGTGATATGGGTAAAGCTGTTGTTCTCGTAAAATTCTCCACACAGTTGTGTATCTTACACGCTCTGCTGCTGCTATCCTTCGGGTACTGACACTAGGATGTTCCTCCACGCGATTCAGGACTCGCTCCTCCAACTCAACAGTTCTGGCGCTGATTGGTCTACCACCATCTGAAACTCGCTTGTTGAATGATCCTGTATCATCAAGACGCTTGTCTATTCTCTGAAAGGTCTTCTTATCTGGAAGACGGCGATTCGGAAACCTTTCCGCATACAGACGTCTTGCTGCGGCCGCATTACACTCAGCAAGTCCATACATGAGATGCATGTCTGCATCCATTTCTCTGTTGAATAACCTCCATTCTCACTTCAAATGCACACTATCACTGAAGAGCACAAATACTTTAAAGGTTTTTTTCACTGGACTGCACTTATTCATGGTAAGAAGTTACGAATATGAACAGTGAAACACCGCGATGCACCTCTGACTGATTGATGGTTCTACACTCAACGATATTGAAACAGGTCATAGAGTGTACGAAACATTACAATCGGCAAGGCCATACATGAAATAAGTCTCGTACACACTCACAAACATTGTCGGCAAGCAATGTTTGTAAACAGTTTGCGGAAAGAATTGCTGGAACACAAAACGGGCTGTAACTCGGAAACAAAGCGATTTGGGCATATGTTTATATAACCTTTTTTCATTATTTTCAGGTCCTGAATCCATCCTGAAAGTGCGTCCCACATGTTATGAAACATCCTGTATGTATATATATATATATATATATATATATATATATAGTCTGAATGTTTTTTTTTTATAAATTTTAGAGTAAAATACATATCACGCAACCACAACATAAATTTCTGGATTTCCTCAGTTTATTTTCGGCCCTGAGCAAAGTATTCAAATTGAACATTGAAACAAATGCAAAAATCCCCAAAAACACAAATGACAGCTGACGCTTAAAGTGTGTAGTTAAAAAAATAGGAATGAAGCCAATCTCGCTTCTATATTTCTTCCGTTTCAAATGAAGGTGATTGTGCGCGGGATTGAAGCATTGAGTGTACCTTCAATTTTTTTTTTTCTACATATTTTTTAAAACATTTCAGCAGAGACGTACTTACTCGTGATATACTTATGCCCTCTCCCCCCACCCACCCCACGTAGGGGGGTAAAGGGATCGTGATTGATAAAAATCAGGAACGTAAATGAAAACTCATTCGTGATATCTGTATCATATTGGGGATAAACCAGCTGTCGTGTCATTGTGGGTAAACACCATTTCCCCGGAAGCGAAGTGAAAAGAGTGAAGTTCGGGGTTCGACTCCCGTTGTGCTGGTAAACAATAATCTAGGAGTTGGTGCATTGGAGTCGCTATGGCATTTTCTGGCAAGTGTAATATCAGGTGTAATGAATATACATTTCATTAATAAGTATTTATTAGCAAAAACATTATATAATAACACCCAATAATATATATATATATATATAATCATACATGATGATATGATAATTCAAAATTTTTCCATTGAACAAAACAGGTTATATATATATATATATATATATATATATATATCATATGCAGCACATAAACAATTATATAATATATTTTTATTTACAAATATATATATATATATATTTCGTAACAAAGAAATTAACGTTTGTATGATCTATTTAACGTTTACAATACATTTTACGATTTTTCAATACCGTATATGCAGTATATATATATATATATATATATATATATATATATATATATTATAAGATTAAAAAATGGAGTTTCTCTTTTGTTTAATTCAAATATTTCAAAGTATTTGACATTTAAATTTCTACGACACAGCATTATTTTTTAATGGAATTTTGGAGGGGCTTTTTTTCCCCCCCCTTTTTTTCATACTCATTGCAACAGCTTTCGAGTTCAAGAATCCATGTGTGTCTTGGTTGGTGCTTTCCACGACCGATGTGATTTACGCTTTTGATTCAACAATTATGCGAGGGTTTATTTTTGTACATATTGTCCTTGAGGAATACCCACAGGAAGAAATTACATGGGTTGAGGGTCAGGAGGTCCGGTGATAGTGTCTCCGAGTAACTAATACAATCAGAAAACGAACGGAAGAATTTGGTGGCCAAGACTATCTATACCCAAAACGGTTTTGTCCGTTTTGGGTGTGGATAAATAGTAATTATTCAGGAAATATACAACCTGGCACAGCGCTCAGGCTAACTAATTCGGTCTATTGCTTTAACTCCAGTACTATTATTATTATTATCAGCATCACCAGGATTCCAACTCGCGACCTCAATGTTTACACCGGTTATAGGGAAAAAGTATTACCACTGAGTTACGGACGCTGACGGCAAACGGTGTAGCGACGTAGAGACAACGTAGCTTCCGGCCATAATCACTCCTATCACTGCTATCCTCCTGTCTGAAATTCAGTATTAACTGGTAAAAAAATCGAAAAAGAAAATGATTCAGAAAGCAAGTACAGCTTTTGGGCGTGGATGGTCTTGGTCTCAACCCATACGATTGCTCCCACTGGGGATTCCTCACAGACGGTGTGTACAAAAATAAAAACTAACACAATTGCAGATTTGAAAGCGGAAATCACATGGGTCGTGAAGAGCATCAGCCAGGAAACACTCCTCAGGGTTATGGGAGATTTTAAAGAACGTCTTTAAAGGATTCTTGGACGCGAAGGTTATCGCAATTAGCAGGTGTTTACAGGGAGAAACATCCAAAATTCAATAAAAATAATTATTTGTCATAGAAACTTAACTGTTAAATAATTTAA
>JAJOZX010004409.1:0-57500 GCA_023014485.1 Bathynomus jamesi | reverse complement strand
TTCTGTCTCACAAACAGTAAGAAAACATTGAAAGAAGCATCCAACATAGTTTATGCTGAAATTTTTGAGATTTGGGACAAGGCGAAAATACCCACCAGAGCCAAACAGTATGTACTAACGAAAATTCAGAAAATGTATGAGAACGTCAGATCACTTCAAAAATCAAAATCAAACCGTAATCAAAATCAAATTAAAAAAGAAACTGAATTCCAAGATAGTTTAGATAACCTTTTTGATATAGCTCACGCAAATGCTTTACAAATGATGTCAAATGAGGAAGTTAGATCATTCCTACATGCTCAAAGAGAAAAAGGGAGGCGAGATTACATGACTGATATTGATAACAAACTGGTCGCTAAGCAAATACGAAAACGGAAAAGAGATGAAAGAAATGCTGCACTAAAAGAAGCCGAGGCATTGCGAAAGAAACTGTCTTCAGCTGCAGTTCAGTTCAGTAATATCAGTTCAAGCAGTAGTAGTGATGAGCAACCAGAGCCAGGCACATCGTACACTCCTGAAATGACATCCAAACCTTCAAGCAGCACAATATCAAATAAGTGTAAGCGCATCGTAACACCTGATCTGGCAATGGCATTAGATCGAACAAAAACAAGTGATCGTAGTGCTGTTATGGTGCTTTCAGCTGCTGCAACTTCTCTTGGACATGACATTTACAATGTTGTTTTGAGCAGAAGTATTCTACAGAGGGCGAGGAGTGCCGTACGCCAAAAAGTTGCAGATGACATTAAGAAAACCTTTACCTCTGACGTTCCGCTTACCATTCATTGGGATGGTAAAGTAATGCAAGATATAACAGGTGATGAAAAAATAGATAGGCTAGCTATTCTTGTATCCGGTGGAGGAAAGTCTAAGCTTCTAGCAGTACCCAAACTTGTTTCTGGAGAAGGCGGAAAAATTGCAGAAGCAGTTCTAGAATGCTTAGACGATTGGAATTTCCGAGAATGTATTCAAGCAATGTGTTTTGATACTACCGCTAGCAATACTGGCAAAAAAAAAGGTGCTGTTCTATCAGGAGGAGTACATTTTCGTCAACCTGGGGCTTTACATCGCGCTAGGTGGATGTCGCGAGTGATTTATGCCATCAAAATTGTATTGTTTCGCTCGCAGTTCAACCTGATAAAACAGAAACTGAGTGCAATGGAACGCTTCTCTCGCTTTGCTGTCCGCTTTTATGTGCCAAAATAGTTTGCGGCTCCTATTGCATCTTTTGCACCAAGAACTGATTTGGAGTATCTAAAAGAGCTTCAGCAATATGATGATAAGGAACTTTCAGCAATAGCTAGCAAAGCACTATGCCGTCATCTCTGGTATTTAAATGAAGAACTTGTGTCGCTTGCCTTTTTTGATGATGGCATAACTTTGCAAGTGAAACGGCAGGTGGTTCAGGCATTGGAAAGACCTGGTTCAGAAATACCAGAAAAACGAATTGCTTTTGACCACATTCATGATGACCCACTAGAGCAAAGTCTGGCGGACTTTGTCACAAGCTCAAGTCGCTCCTTCTTTGAGAAATTGTCCCTTTAATCGATGTTTCTCGAAGTAGATCCTGCAGAATGGGATAACAGGGACGACTATAAATTAGCTAAGGAATATGTTAAAACAATGAATGTTGTAAACGATAATGCAGAGAGAGCGGTCTCATTGATTCAGAGTTTCAGCAGTTATCTCACAAAAAACGAAGAACAACTGCAGTACCTTCTTCAAGTCGTGGAAAAACACCGAGAGCAGTTTCCAGAGCAAAGAAATCAATGATAAAGACAGGAAGCACAACAACCTCATGAGTTAACATTAAAAAAGTGGATAGTGGCTCAGCGATTGCATTCTTGCAGTTTTTGATCAGTGTGGCATTCCATTTATCCGGTCCTGCCGCTGAGTGTGTTTTTAGTTTCTCTATGGCTTGTGTAATATCATCCGTCGTAAAGTCGAAATCTGTTATACTTTCCCCTTGTGGTTCTTCTTCAAAGAACGCGTTTCTATCGTATATCAATTTGTCAGTTTTTGGGATACTGAAAGATGATTCGTACTGAGCTCTTAATATTTCAGATACTTCTGTTAGATCATCAGATAAATCACTGTTCTCATTTTTTAAAGGTCCGATAGTCGCATGGGTTTTCGACCTTCTTTTTGCGAAATTATAGAAGTACTTTGAGTTAGCCTTTATCGCTTCTATAGCGTCATCTCTTTTTCTGTATGCTTCTCGATTAGTTCCTGTATGACGACATCGATACTTTGTAGTTTATCATTTAATATTTTCCTGATGTTGTTATCTTTACAATTACTTAATTTTGCAGTCACTTTTTCTCTTTCGGAACAATGCCCTTTTTTGTCTTTCGAACCTGCTTCTCTTTCCTCTTTGTTGTATCTTTGGGACATGTTTTTCCACAATTTCTAACGTCTTCTCCTCTAACGTCATTAGCATCTCCTCCGTTGTCTTGGCCTCGAAAATGGTTTTCCAATCTATTACTTCTATGCTGGATGTTACATCTTCCCAGTTTATAGCTTTGGAGTGAAAATTAAAATTTCGAATTTGCTTCTTTCTGTTGTGCGTGTTCTTTCCTTTCCTGTTGCCTTTATATTAGTTGTTATTTCAACGATGTTGTGGTCTGATATCATAGTTGGGGATATTTCTACATTATCAATTAGATTACTGTTGTTTGTGAATACCAAATCTAGGCAGTTGTTTTTTCTTGCGTTTTCTGTTATTTCTTGCGTTAACATAAATTCATCAGCTAGAGCTAGTAGCATTTTTACCTGCTCCTGGTCTTTTCGTGTGTCCCCCTTGTCCTGGTGTATACATATATTTTTTCCTATCCTTTTATATTTCATGAATGGGAAATTAAAATCACCACAGAGAAAAATATTTGGGGTTGGAGTGTGTAGATCTTTTACCAAGGTTCTTACCTCTGTAATGGAATCTGAAAATTTTGAGGTTGGCGTGTTTGGGGGTCTGTACATTACAATTAGTACCATATTTAACTTTTCAATTTTTGCTGCTACACATTCTACGTAGTTGTTTGATGTACTTATAGCCATTTCTGCTATGTGTCTTTCGCGTGTGTAAATAGCACATCCTCCTTTACGTCTCACTGTTCTGTCGGCTCTGAGGATGTTATAGTTGTCATTTGTATTTCTTTTTTGTCAATACAGGAATCACAATTTTCACAGTTCGCCTGGCAGTCCTTTAGATGAGTTTCCGTGAGGCATGCAAAGTCTGCTCCGGCTTCTTGCATGAGTCCTTTCAGGTATACAACTTTGTTCGTGGAATGGTTTGATTTAAGGCCCTCTATGTTGGCTAGGATTATTTTTATTTTTTCTCTTTCATTTTCGCATACAGGTGGTTCCGATTTGTTTTCCAATGGGGGTGCCGGTTTCGTTGCCTTGTGGTCCTCCGAGAATTTACATTTTTTTATCTTTGTCGTACGTGTTGTCCCGATAACGCATGAAGTGCCTTTGTTCGTACCTTCTGTCCGGCTCTCGGATTCCTATATTTATATTTGTCAGCTGGTTTTGTAATTGCTGGATAGTATTTAGCAGCTGAAATGTGTTGGCTGCGTCTAAAAAATTGGCACTCTTCGTTGATGTTCGTTTTTTCTGTTCCCTCGTTGCGTTCCTTTGAGGGTGGTTGTATCGGCATTTTTTTTCGTATTTTTTCGTGTTGTAGACCGTAAGATGGTGGAACATGCATTTCTTATCAAATTTGCAGTATCCACTTGTGTAATGCATTTTGCATAATGTGGGATGTGCATATATGCATTGCCCATCCCGATATCTGCAGTTTCCTTTCGCGTAGTATTTGCATACGATATTTTCTACGCTTCTGCTTTCTTTCTTATTATTTTCCAAGTTCTTAGTTTTGGCATTATCATTATTTTTCTTTGGCTGTTTATTTTCTACGTTTTTAGTTATTATCTTTTTATCATTTCGCTCGTTGGACCGTTTGTCTACTTCGCAACTTTTACTTATTTCTTTCCTTTCATCTATGTCTTCCTTCCGTATTATATTGTTTATATCGTTATTTGTTATTAAATTGTTGTTCGTTATTATGCTGTTATTCGTATATATATATATACACAAAACAGTTGTACCAAAAAGGAAACTTGTGCGATCAACGTAAGGAACGGTTTATTAAGGGGGAACATTAAAGTTGTAAAATGCCATTAAATACTTGGCCTTAAATGTTTTACAAACTTTCATGTTCACACTGTGAATACCAATATTTTTCCAGTACCAATAATCCATTATATATGCAAAACTTGTGTATATATATATATATATATATATATATATGCACTAGAATCACAAAATAACACGTGACCTTATTAATAAGCAAACAACCACAAGGAAAAGGAAACACAAAGTCCGAGCGCTTTCGTGATATATTCACATTATCAAGGAAGAACAGAAAATAGACGGAGATTACAAAGTATTTGAGTTAAATAGACAAGCAAAAAATTCACAATTGGCACCTCAAATCATCCCATTGATTGGAAAAATGCTTCTAAATTAAGGTTTAGTAAATCTATTGTTAGCAGAAATATATTGGAATCAAGTGTGATCAAGAATAATGCGGATTTGGTCTTTAATATTAGCCCTGGGTTGTACAAATTAGATTCGTATATTGTCAGTAAGTTGACGATGGGCCTACTGTTTTCTTAATTGCATTTTTTGCCTCTTAATGGTTTGCCCTGGTTAAATAAATAAATATTATTGTAAGAACTGTTAACATTCTTATGTGTCTAGTTTAATTGTAATATTTCTTTCGTGTATAAACTGTGGTTGCTGGGTGGTTTATTGGATATTTGAAGTGGGTTGCTGTTGGGATAACTATTTTTTCCAGATTGTTTGTTGAAATTTTGTAATAATTCTGTAAGACGATGGCAACTTTCCCTTTGTTTTCATTAATTTCGGGCCTTGTAATTTTCCTATTTCAATTAAATATTAGTGTTAATAACCATTATATAATTTTTTTTTTTTTTTTAGGTTTTCTGTACTGGTGTTTTGTCTAATTTCATCTGTATAGTAATTAATCAGCCTACAGATTATGTTTTCTATTTGTTATCTACGTCATCTATTTGTTTTTCATTAAATTCTTGCCTATTAATTGCCTGTTTTAATTAAATGTTAATAACCATTATAATAATTTTTGTTCTCTGTATTGGTTTTCTTTTTGTCTAATTTCATCTATACAGTATATATTTTTTATTCAGTTATTAGCTGCCTACAGATTATGTTATCAATTTGGGGACAAAAATCTTTAGAGGGCTTTAAGGCCTTTAATTTGAGGTGCCAATTGTGAATTTTTGCTTGTCTATTTAACTCAAATACTTTGTAATCTCCGTCTATTTTCTGTTCTTCCTTGATAATGTGAATATATCACGAAAGCGCTCGGACTTTGTGTTTCCTTTTCCTTGTGGTTGTTTGCTTATATATATATATATATATATTATATGCAGTAAAATCACAAAATAACACATGATCTTATTAATAAGCAAACAACCACAGGGAAAAAGAAAAAAGAAACACGGATTCCGAGCGCTTTCGTGATATATTCACATTTTCAAGGAGAAGAAAATGTGAATATATCACGAAAGCGCTCGGAATTCGTGTTTCTTTTTTCATTTTTCCCTGTGGTTGTTTGCTTATATATATATATATATATATATATATATATGGGATGAATTTCACAATTAAACACGTGAAATGAATGAATGATACAAACCCACAAGGAAAACGAAAAATGATTCCAACGCCTTTCGTGTATTCAGAAGTACACCTCGTCAGGGAAAAAAAAATATATATATATATATATATAAGTTTCATGGCCATTTGATGATAAAGCTACAAATCCAAGGTTAGCAGGCCTTACAAGCTAATTGAAGACACAAGGTTATCGTGCATCTGACATTGTCAAAAGCGCCGCTCAAGCTACCAATTTGGCTTCACTATTTACTTCTGTTCATTTTGGCTTAAGTGCAGTAGATATTCTATATAGAATTTTCTAAAATAAATCTTTGTATTCCCAAATTCAGTTAACTTCTTAATTGACATCAGTTCATTCGCTTTCAAGAGATAATAATATTAGGGCAAAATTTGAGCAAAAATACATTTTCATCAGGCTTTTAAATTTCATGTGAAATAGTTCTGAAATTATTTTATATAAATCGTGGGTATTATTACGTCTAACAAAGGAATTTCCTGCACAGATCTTACGAATTTTATGTAGTTCATATAATGGACTGAAATGGAATTTTTTTTTCAGTTATAACTGTCAATATATAGGGTGTCTCAAAAGTCCTGTTCCAAAGGCTAATATAATGGTGTACAATATGGGGCGGGATTTTTGGGACACCCTGTATATAGTAATTAAAGTGTTTCTGAGGATGTCGTTAGACGAAAGCGCTTGAGCACTATTTCTTGTTTTAATTTTTTACTTTAAATATAAAAGGCTATATATAAATATATATAAAGGCTAAAAATTTCGTAAACCATGCCTGGCATTGGTTAATCTAAAAAACTTAAAGCAATCGAATTTACGGTCCCAGAATAGCGTTTTCCTTCTGTCCAGAGGAACTTAAATTCTCTCACCTGCTGCAGAGTATATGGACGAGGTCTGCGATTGCATCTCATTCGAGCGTTGTTTGGAGCCTCTCGAACTCTGTTGTTCTAAGTTATTGAGCCCATGCTGCCCTTCCCTTTGTTTGTGTCGTTCCGAGAAGTAGAAATGGGACGGAGAGATCGTAGTCAGCCTCGAAGAAGCGTTTTTGCCTTGCGTGTAATACAAAGTTTCCATTTAAGATTCTCACTTATACATACATACATGCATGTTATGAATATAAATAAAGAATTAAAGATATATATATATTTATTTATATATTATATATATATATATATATATATATATATATATATATATAGGGATGTACCGAATATTTGGTATTCGGCCTAATAGTTTTTGTATGTTTTTAACCGAATATCGAATATATTTGATAATTAGGGTAAATAACGTGATTAAGAAATGGAATTTTTTTGTTATTATTATTATTTCAAAGAATAATTACAAACAAATCCAATTTGGTAGAGAGATACTTATAAGTAATAAACCTAACAAATAATGAACAGGCTGTAATAATAATTACAGCAAAAACAAAACCTAATAATTGAAATTTAAAGCGAGTAGATTATTGTGTAGTAAAATTAGTCGTTTAGCAGCATCAGGAACTAAACGATTACATGGGTCGGTAATTAAATTTTTCGTAGAAATGAACGGCCGTTCACTTCGTACGCTTGTGGGTGGCGTGGGGAGATATTTGCGAGAAAGTACTAATAGTTTTGGAATCTTTCGCCAGTATGGCACCACCAATCAAGAGGGTTCGTGTCGCGACTGACTCGTGGCTCCTTTGAATAGCTGTCTAATTCCTTTTGACAATTTTGCTGGTTACTTTTGATAGGTGGAGGCACATCTGACTATAAAGACGTAGCAACCTCATCGAAGTAGCTCCATACGTCAACCTTCAGCTTCTTTTTCGAAGGTTCTTGATCTTCTCGTGAAACAAAAGCAGTTTCTTCATCTCCATGAGTTATATTACGTGTAGGACTAGCATTAGGTGATGGTGATGTGGACATAGTGTTTATCTAATTTTTTACAAACTCAGGCACTTTAATGCAAGCAAATTTGAAACGAGGATCTAAAACCTTTAGCAATCATGCAGATAATGTCTGTCTTCCACTGCTTGAGGTGATTCTGTAAATTTTCTATTAAATCGTTTTTCGTAGTATGAATACCCGCGCACCATCAGTTATGTTACGCAAAAATACTACGAGACCCGTTGCACCGGGAGACACCATGGAAAGACAAGAAGAATCAGAGGAAAAGGCATTCATTAATTTTGGGCTAAGAAGCTTTACAACACGCTGAATTAGAGTCCACTGATGGTTATTCATGGTTGGTATGTCATAGTCTGAGGCGTATACAACAACTGCAGTTTTTTGTTGAAGTCGTTGTAGCATATAGAATGTAGAGTTGCATTGGGTGATAATGTCTCCTATAAGTTTGTTGGAAAAGTCTGTTACAGGCTAGAGATGAATGATTAAAATGCCAACAGGTTCGGAGCGTAATTGCACATAATGGAAACACTGGCATTTTCGATGCTGTATTTTCTGGTATCATTAATGGCATTATATACTTTGTTAAATTTATATGTGGATGCATATAATATTGAGAACATCTTCTTTTTTAATATGTTCATATTAGTTTTTCATGTTCTTTTAGAGTAAATAAAATATAACACTTGGAAAAAATGTTATTGCCTGTGAAAGGGGCATGATAGTAGAAGCCGGTTTGGTTAGTGTTTCAATAATAAAAGTCACAATATTGCTCCTGTATCTCGAGGAACAGTCTCATAGTTATGAATACATTGAAAGATATGAAAAAAACTACATCACTTAAGCACAGAATTGTTTCCATTATTCTCCCCAACTCTAAATTCATTAGAACGTTGATACTGGTTAGTGTTAAAATAGGCTTTACTAAAGTTCCCATAACATACAGTTCCCATAACATACTTAACTGCAAAGACCAGTGTCAGTCAACTGACACTGTTCTTTGCAGTTAAGTTTTGAACAGAGTTTTGATGCGGTAGTCTTTGATTGATTCTTCACAGCTCATAATTATTATCATATAAGGTTCTTCTGTCACATTCTGTCAGTGTTGCTTTACGCTCATTATATTCCTTATTTGGTGTTCTTTTTTATTATTTTCTCATGTATTCATAACCTTGAGGACTACTCCTCGAGATACAAGAGCAATTATGTGACTTTTATTACTGAAACACCAACCAAACGGGCTCCTACTATCATGCCCCTTTTACAGGCAGTAACATCTTTTCCAAGCGCTATATTTTTATTTATTCTAAAAGAACATGAAAAACCAATATGAACATATTAAAATAGAAGATGTTCTCAATATTATTGCATTCACATATAAATTTAACAAAGTACATAATGCCATTAATGATACCAGAAAATACAGCATCGAAAATGAGTGTGTTTCCATTATTCTGTCTAACCCCTGTATATCTGAAACAGTTTTCTGGCTAAAGAGGGCTTCATTAACTGCAATTGCTAATGTATGACTCACACAAGCAACAGAAGTCATTTTGGAAACGAGAACAGTTTTAGTAATATTACGGCTATTGTCGTGCCCAACTACACGCGCACGATCGTTCTCTATTGACCATTCTTGCAATATAGGAGTCAATGCAGTTGCAATGTTTTCATAAGTATGAGAACCTGGTGGATATTTGGCGGCTAAAACATATTGCTTTTGCTCACATTTACTATTAATTATATGTGCTGTCAAACTGATAAAGGCTTAAATTTTTTACATTGACTCCGAATAACCCAAATAATACTAATATTCGGTATTCAGTATTTAGTAATCACCCTAATGTGTATATATATATATATATATATAGAGAGAGAGAGAGAGAGAGAGAGGGAGAGAGAGAGAGAGAGAGAGAGAGAGAGAACTTTAGAATTTACTTATTGATGAAATTATTGATGAAATGTTAATGAATTCACATTTTACAATTATTCGATTTCTAAAAAAAAATGCAAACAGTTTTTAGGTTTTTGGACAAAATTCGTCATTCTTTGGGAACACTCGAGGAAAAGTAGTCCTTTGGTTGTCTACACAGTAATAAAGGACTGCCATTCTAGTAATAATTTTCCTTTCAATGTCACGTAAATTTTAAAGTACTATCAAAGCACACTTTAAAGTCTTATCGGATATTTCAAAAGAGAGGAAGTTCAAAGTACGTCCTTTCAAAGTTCTGTACTTTATTTAAAACATGAATATACGCAGAAAATATTACGTATTTAATTATGAAGCCGCTGTTGCTTACAAATAAACGTTAAAAACCATTATACCATAAAGTATATTAAAATGGGAAATTTGTTTTACTTGTTACAATATTGTATGACTGAATTATTAATTATGTGTACTATTCTATTTATGACATGCCACAAAATAAAGTGACCGCATTATATATATATATATATATATATATATATATATATATATATATATATATATATATATATATATATATATATAATAAACAGGAACACCAGAGAAAATACAAACATCCTTCAAGGTTTAATAGTACCAAAGTTTCGGAATGCACTAATTCCATCTTCAGGGCTAAAACAATAAAATTCCAAATCACATACAAAATACAAATTGCTTAGTAACAATTTAAAATAAACTTAAAAAATTATAAAAAGTGGCTAAGAAATGTAAAACATTAAAACTAAAAGGTAAATAAATGTGAAGTCATATATAGGAAAAACTAAAAGACATTTAAAATCTCGTATTTACGAACATCTTGGTAAATCGGTCCGTACAAATTTACCCCTTGGCAAACCACCTAATTCTCTCATACGTAATCACTCACACAACAATAACCACCCAATTTCACAGTCTAATTTCGCCGTACTTGCTGCCGGAAGCTCTGACCTTAAGCTTAAAATTATGGAGTCTTTGTTTATTTATAAACTAAAACCAGACCTAAATTCTAACGAATCATCGATAGATCTACTATGTTTTGGTTAAGTACTGGTTTATTTTATTTACGTTTTAGTTTTAATACTTTTACTTTTTTATAATTTTAACTTTTTACTTCACATTTATTTACCTTTTAGTTTTAATGTTTTACATTTCTTAGCCACTTTTTATAATTTTTAAGTTTATTTTAAATTGTTATTAAGCAATTTGTATTTTGTATGTGATTTGGAATTTTATTGTTTTAGCCCTGAAGATGGAATTAGTGCATTCCGAAACGTTGGTACTATTAAACCTTGAAGGATGTTTGTATTTTCTCTGGTGTTCCTGTTTATTATTAAACTGCGTTTTCCGCGCCACCAATCAATAGCCGATATATATATATATATATATATAAATTTTTAAATAGCAGGAACAATTTTGTTAGTGCGATAAGGAAATTATGACTTGACATTTAATCATGACTATGAGTAAACCTAAGTTAAAAACGAGTGAATTCGCAGTCTGGTCAAAAAACACGTTCTCTCTGAAATCGTGTATCATAGTTTGACAAAACAGGACAACGTCTTCCGATATTTTCGAAGGACAATTTGTTAGCTTTCCTTTGAAATTTCAAGTTACTTTCAAAAGATATTTCTTGGAGTGAAACCAAATCTGTCTTTGACAGTGAAATTGTGCCCACAACTTATGTTATTTGATGTAAGAAAGTGCGTTAATTTCACCCTCCTGACCTTGTGCACTGCTCAAACGATTTGTCCAGAAAAAGTTTGTAATTTTTAATCATAAACGCAATTTTAAGTCATTTCTTCAAGAAAATGAGTTTGTTTAAATGACACAAACTAAAATGATTTTATTGATCGGCTGATCAGCAGACTAATTGGAAAAAATAATGGCTGGTTAATGAAGTGATCAATTAATCGGACTCATTATCCATTTAACTGCGGAAGTAATAAATAAATAATAATAATAATAATAATAATAATAATTCTGTCTATTTATCTATTTATCTATCCGTGTAAAAAATCGCATTAAATAATTTCATACTGAAAAAGTCAGTAAATAATTTCATACCGAAGATTTTGAAAATAAATTATTAAGGCAGCGAAAGCTTAATATTTACTTTAAGTTCACAAGGAACTTAGATTTTAAATGCAGCTTCACAAATCTTGATGCAATGGGTTCGGATGTGAAGCTTAAGACTTTCATGGCTGCGTTCTTTTCTATAGTATTATTGACCGAATGACTTTTCTCGATTTCACAAACGTGGATGGAATTTTTTAGAAGCGTCGACAGACTATTTAAAATGGTGGTGATTATTAGAATGAGGTGTTGTTGTTGTTGTTGTTTAGCCGATCAGCCCACCCTGATCGAGCAAGCCGGCAACCGATCGCCCTCTTCGGAGTGGACCAGAGGTTCAGCGCACTAGTGATGTTGTGTTGTGTTCGTTGTTGTGCTAGAGCGGTACAGTCTGTCATAATGTGTTCAATTGTTTGTGGTGTGTCGTGGCACAGGTGGCAGGTGTCGTCTATGGAGTTGTCTAGTCTGTGTTCATATGTTAGTAAGTTGGGGTGATGTCCACATCGGAATCGTGCTAAGTTAACTCGATCCGATCTGCTCAGGTGATCTCTGACCTGTTAATGGGTGGCGGCTTCGCACTTAGGACCGCATTCGGACCGAGTCGTGTCAGTGCTTTGTGGGTTAGGTGTGTGTGTATGTGTTTTCTGTACTGTGTGATGTCTGTGGGGCGTGGTATGGAATGGAGTATTTGGTTATAATGTCTCTCTGGTGTTACCTTAATGGTGCGAGGTGTCGGTGCGTGATTGTACATGTAGTGGCAAGGGTGTTGTGGGTTAGTTGTCGCTGCTGCCATGAATTGTTCCCCTCATGTCTAAATGTTCCCTAACTTTCAGTATTTTTGTTTCTGTGTGCAGGTGTTCTATTGGTGTTGTTTGAGTGCATCCTGTAATGATACGAAGTGCGTTGTTTTGTATTGTCTGTAAGGTGTTTATGTGTGTGTTTGAGATAATGGGTGCCCAGCATGGGCTAGCATAGTCCATAACTGAGCGAATATATTGTTTGTATATGATTGATGTTGTTTCCTGCTGGTGTCCAAAGTTTGTGCCTGTTAGTACCCTAAGCGTGTTAAGTCTTGACGTACATTTGTTTTTAATATCCTGAATGTGGTTTGCAAAAGATAATGATGTGTTGTATGTGACCCCAAGTATTTTGGTCCTGTGAGTGTGTGGAATGTTGATGTTGTTTAGTGTAAGCTGTGGAATTACCTGGTGTTCTTTTGTGTTGCTTGTAAGCAAGGTGATGGTTGATTTTGTGGGCGCTACTTTGAGTCTATTGTGTGTGAGCCAGTCTTGTATACTGTTTATGTATGTTTGTAGGTTATTTGTAGCGGTGTCGATGTTGTTGTGGGTGGATGTTAGAGTGATGTCATCTGCTATGATGATAATGTAAGCTTGTTATCTATGGGTGTTGGAATGTCATGCATGTATAAGTTGAAGAGTGTTGGTGAGAGAACAGAGCCTTGAGGGACCCCGTTCGGAAAAAGCTTGTTTTTGGATGACTTGCCATTAAATGTGACATGTGAGTATCTTCCTGAAAGATAGTTGCTCAGCCGCCTTTTGGTGTTATTGTGCAGGTTTGTGTTGAGTATTTTGTTTATGAGAAGGAAGCGTGGGATAGCATCAAATGCTTTACTAATGTCTATTGTTGCTAATAGTGTACGTTGAGCTGGTCGTCTGGAGTTGATGCCATCCATGATGTGCTGCGTCAGGTTAGTGAGTAATGTCGTGGTTGAGTGGTGAGGTCTGAATCCATGTTGAGTAGGCGATAGTGGAATGTGTGGGTTGGTGATCTGCAAGATTAGTCTTTCTGTTACTTTGGAAGGTGTGCATACTAAAGTAATGGGTCTATAGGAAGCTGGTTCTGTTGGATTTTTGTTTGGTTTGAGTAGTGTAATAATTTTACCTTGTTTCCATATGTCAGGAATAATACAGTGTTGGTATGAATATGTGCTGATATTTGTGAGAGCTAGTATTCTTTGTGGGCCCAAGTGTTTAAGGTGTATGTTAGATATGTTGTCTGGTCCAGTAGCCTTCGAATTCTTAATGTTTTTGATGATCTTGGTGGTCTGGTCTGTATTGAAGGGTGTAATGGTTGTGTCGAGTCTGTAGGTTTTCTTGTGTCTGGCTGTTTGTCTGTCTGCATGTTTCTGGTTGTTGTCTCTGTTTAAATGACTTATCTTTGCGTAGTGATTAACTAGAATGTTAGCTTGTTGTGTGTATGTTGGGATATTATTTTGGCTGCGACAGATAGCCGCGTGTGAGGTGTGAATGCCGCTGTTAGAGTGGGTAATGCCGTTTATAGTCTTGTATAGCCTAGATGTATCTGTGGAGTGGTTTAATGTTGTTATGAATTCCCTGAATGTTTCTGTTTGTTTTTCTTTGAGTTTGTTGTTTATTTCTGTGTTGAGCTGTTGTATCTGCTGTTTTATGGCTTCTGTGTGTGGTGTTGTGTGTTATATTTGAGGTTGTTACGTTGCCTTATGAGGTGGGCTATTTCTCTAGTGTAATTTGGGTTGTATTTCCTAATGTTGCCCTTCGGTATGTATTTGTTTGCATTATTGATGATCTGATTAAATGTCTTGAGTGTTGTATTGATGTTTATGATGGGTGTGCTGTTTAATGTTGTGAATTGTTCCTCAGTCTGTATTTTGAACTGTTCCCAATCAGCTTTCTTGTAATTTCTGTAAGTGTGCCTAAGGCTGTTGGGGCAGAGTGTAGAATGTGTTGTAATGATGATGGGCAGGTAGTCTGATGACAGTTGTTTTTCTGTTCTCCATTGTGTATGTGTTGCTAGTGAGGGGGAACAGAACGTTATGTCTGGGGAGGAGTTTGAGTATCCTGCTTGATGTGGTATGTGTGTATGTTCTTCTGTATTGTTAAGAATGAAGAGGCTGTTTAGTTGTGTGGCTATGTTGGCGCCTCTGGTGTTGCTTTGGTTGTGCAGGTACCAACTAGTGTCTTTGGCGTTGAAGTCTCCTCCTAAGATGACATTAGTGAGAGAGGCCAGATTGTGTAACTGTGGATTGTAATTGGCTGGCACCTGAGGTGAACTATCTGGTGGGATGTAAATGTTGATTAGTGTGGTGTTGTGTTTTGCGCGTGTTTTAATGTTAACTGCCTGTATTTCTATTGTGTTATCTGCTTGGATTGTGTTTGTAATGTTTTGGGTAGCATCAGTGTAGCTAATGCTTTTACGTATGTAAGTGATGAGTCCACTCCGTTACCCCCAGTACGATCTTGACGGATCGCCGTGAAGTCAGGGATGGTGGGTGTTTTGTGTGTGCGTTTTAGTTTTGTTTCTTGTATAGGTGCTATGTGAATTTTGTTTGTGTACGAATTCCCTAAGCTGCATGATTTTGTTTGTGAGGCCATCTACGTTGTACTGTAATATGTTAATATTATACTTCTGTATGTGTCTCATGTGCTATTGTGTCTATGTCTTTGTGTATGGTGACATGTGTAAGTTGTAGTGGGGCCTGGATTAGTCTTAATGTCGCCAGAGAGTAAGAGTAGTTCGGGGAGCACGCAATTGCTCCCTGTAATTGAAAAAATAGCACGCTGAGAATAGGTCCGGCCCCGGGAGCCGATCGGCACTCTGACCGTACCACGCAACAGGCCGTCGACTGCCAGTCTGGCCAACCGTAGACAGCCCGCTGCACGGAGATTTGAGGAAGTTTGGCCACCAGCGCGTTGATGTTTTGGTTTGACGTCGCCTCTTCTTCGCGTTGACGTGTCCCGCGCTGGAGGATGCAGCCACTGTTAGAAGCTTCCTCGTCAGCTGCTAACACTTTTTTCAGGTTGTTCTAGCTACCTGTTCAGAGGTTTTTTTATAAACAAATCTCAGTTTTCTGCTCAAAACGGCTCTTTCTAATTTTAAAATTGATTAGTCAAGGAAGGAAGATGTTGACTTCTATTTTGCGGCAACAGTTGATGATATTTATGTTACTTTACTTTATGAGGTGTTGATGTTAGATGTGTTTATTATGTTATTATGTTAGAATAAGGAAATACAATTATTTGAAACAGGATTTTTTTTTATTTTCCTTTTTCCTGTTTGTATAAACAGTTTCCCGGAATTAGATGGGGCCGCAGGCTCCCCCATTTCTTTGACTGATCAAAGATCAGTTCTTTGATCTCAAGTTTGGATTCGTGTGTAAAAATAAAGAGCATTTTTTTCCAGTTCTAAACCCAGAAGTCACCATACTATTTGGTCATATTGTTAACTCTGATCACTTTTGCTAAACAGTGGTCCATTACTAGGTGCAAACTTCTAAAGTGTGGATTTGTCAGTTTTGGTTTTGATATTGTCCACCTGCTCGTGAACATGGGAAGTGGTTGCTTTTCTGTTATTGTTTAATATAATAGTCTTTAAAATGCATAGTAATTTGACGAACCTTTAGAGAGCAACTAGGAAATTGACTAAAAAATTTCTCTCTGTGTAATGTACATTTGTACATGCTTTTGCAAAACATTGATTGGAATGTTAATATCACTAACTCAGAATTTTGCCCTTCTTCAGACAATTAACCTTATACATAGTTAGAATGTATTAAATGTCTGCGGATAGAACTGGAAGAACTATGTCCAAAGGATTAAGGTCAAATCATCTCGGTGCAGTTACGGGCAGCTCATTAACAAACTTTTGGGAAAGTTGTGCATGACAGTGAATAGACTTAAGGAAAGAGAGGCTTTACATTCCCCAAAAATATAGACAAAATCGAAAGAGTTCAAAGACGAGCAACTAAAATGATTCCGTCGCTTAGGTCGAAGTCGTACAAAGTAGGCTTAAGGAGTTAAAATTGACTACACTCGAGACTTGGAGGCTTCCCTCCGCCACCACAAAGGACATGCGCAATACACAACTACAACCACAGTTAGGTACAGTAGCCATGAGTGGATTTTAGGATTTTTGTTGGTCTAAAACATTATAACATTATAACAAAAAGTGGCATTTACCTCAAACTTACAGAAAAATGTTAAAAGATCATTAGTCGGTTGTCTCTTTTTACTCATACCAAAATTAGCCATAATTCTCTTTGGGATGAATTAGTCAGTTTATAGTTAAATTTGAAACTAGTCAAGTGAACAAGATTAAAAACCGATGAAGAAAGTCATTCAACTTTTTAACAATATTTGCTTAGTGCATTTGACTAGTAACTAACATTTACTAGTATATTATCTGACCACCCTACTTCTTTATGAAAAGTAGTGTATCTGACTACTCTCACATACTTCACCTAAGTAATTTGATTATTATTATTATTAATACAGTAACAGTGCATTGACTATTAACTAAGATTTACTGACATATTACCTGACCACTTTACTTGTTAAGGATATGCAATGCATCCGACTACCATCGTATATTTTCACAAGATGTATCTGACTCTCATATATACAGTATATACACAGTATATATGGGGTGAATGGGCTACGTCGTGGCCGATGCCTTAACACCGCTTCCCGGAGATCAGCGAAGTTAAGCGACATTGGGTCTGGGTAGTAGTTGGATGGGAGACCGTCCTCCGCGCCCAGATTATGTAGCGACCCGTGGTTCGGATCCCACGTAAAGCTGTAGGTCCCCTCCATCATATGACCTTAGATGTTGCGAAGGAGGTTAAACAACCCCAATTAAAAAAAAAATATGGAGTGAGTTTCACAATTAAACGGGTATAATTAACAAGTGCTGCATACTCACAAGGGAAAAGGAAAAGCTATTCCAAGGCTTTTCGTATATGTAAGTCCACCTTGTCATGGAATCGCTTTTAATTTTTCCCTGTTTCCCTGGGAGTTTGCATATATATATATATATATAGCTAATAATATTAAGTTTTAAAGAGACCAGTTTTTTGCAAAAGTCGAAATTTGTTAGAAGGATCTTAATAGGTGACGTTATCATGAGCGATCCGCCAGAGGTGGCAAATCTTTGTCTTTATTACCTATTGATGGCAAGTATTTCATCGTTTATATACGAAATATGTTGAAGTAAACAAATCAACCAACAAACAAACATTTTTTCAGATCTAAGATCAAGTTGGAAAGTGAAAAATGTACGTATTTGTGCCCTCGCATTGATTTAATGAAACTTATAAAACATAACAGTGTAGAGTTAATTAGATTCTTTACAGTTTAAAAATTTGGTGAAAGATAGATACTGCAAATTGTGGGGAATGTAATGTAAACTGTAAATTATATAACATCGGTGATGATTATATGATCATGTGTCTTCGCAAGAAGTGTATATTTAAATTATCTTTCTCGACAGACATTGTTACGAGTATATTGGTTCCATTTAAGTTACGATACAATATTATTAATTAATTATACATGCAATTTGTTCATAATTTGTGATCTTTTCCAAAATCTGGAATGTTCTTTATAACTACAAAGTTACATTATTATTGTGTATTTTTGCGTGCTGAGTTCAAAAAAGTTATTCTTTTTTTGGAGAAATGAAAAAATAAAAAAGTTACAGCAATTTTTATTATTACCATTATTTACATATAATTATCGACCTAATATTATAAATAAGAATTGCTGTAACTTTTATTTTTCATTTCTCCAAAAAAGGAATAACGTTTTTGAACTCAGCACGCAAAACCACATAATAATAATAATGTAACTTTCTAGTTATAAAGAACCGTCCGGATTTTGGGAAAGAGCCATAATAATTTGTCTGTTTCGGAATGTTCATTCCAATCAGAGGTGTAGTGGTTCGACTTTTATTGGGTACTTTTCCGTTATACCCGACAATTTCTTCTTTCCCAGTTAGGTCAGCTGTACGTTCTTGACAATTGGTTAGGTTAAGTCGTGATATTTTCGTTAAAATACTCGTTGGTTTTAATGAAAATATCACGATTTAACCTAACCAACTGCCAAGGGCTACAGTTGACCTAATCGGTAAAGAAGAAATTGAGGGGGTATAACGGAAAAGTAGGTCCGCAACTGCGTGCGGACCTACGCAGGATAGGAAAGTGGTCGGAAAAATGGCAAATGCCATTTAACTTGGGTAAATGCAAGGTCATGCACATTGGCTACGCCAATCCCAAGTCGACTACTCCATGTTGGGGAGTAATATCGAGGCCACTGATTTGGAGAAGGGCTTGGGTGTGCTAATTAGCAGCGACCTTAAGTTTACCAAACAGTGCGTAGAGGTGGAAAAGAAAGCCCAGAAGCTGTTGGGCTATATCAGGAGGCAATTTCGATTTCGGAACAAGGAAATTGTGCTCTCTCTGCACAATTCCCTGGTTCGGCCGCACCTGGAGTATGCTGTGCAGTTCAGGTCGCCCACCCTCAGGAAAGATATTAACAGGCTGGAGAGTGTCCAGGCGAAGGCCACAAAGTTAATCCCTTCCGTCAGGCATATGGGCTACAATCGACGGTTACGCGCCCTGAATTTGTTTTCGCTGGAAACTCGGAGTCTGCGCGATCAATTCATCGAGGTTTTCAAGCTCTTACGCGGGTTCAACGATGTCGATTTTAGAAGCATATTTAGTTTAAATGATAACCCAACTCGCAACAATGGTTGGATTTGAAACGGTTTAGCACTAGTGTGTGTGGGAATTACTTTACCTATAAGATCTGTAACACGTGGAACAGGCTACCTTCAGAAGTTGTGAACAGTTCTTCTGTGGATCTGTTCAAGTAAAGGTTAGACCGAATCTTGCACACTATTTGAGGGTGACAGAACTTTTCCCTGGCACCCGTTGCCATTGGTACCTCCTCGGTATGAGCCGCAAGGCCTTTTGAGGTACTTCTTTTCCTTGTAACTCTCTCTCTCTCTCTCTCTCTCTCTCTCTCTCTCTCTCTCTGTAGTTAGTATAAAACATAAAACAAATTTCTAATTAATATTCACGTCAAATTGCATTCATTAACAATCACATTACTTCCATTCATTAGAGAGGTGTAATTGTTAACAACTATTCAGAAGAATGTAAACATTTTACGATAAATCATTCGGTTATATTTAAGGACCTGGAGACCGGTGTTCACATTTCAAATACAATTGAATGGCGCTGAATGGGAATTTTCATTGCAACTTCACAAATTTTGGTCTCATTGACTTTGGATGTGAAGCTCAAAATTGTTATGGCTGTGGCATTTTTATAAATTTATGGACTGACTTGTTTTTCCTCGATTTCACAAAAGAGTAAAATTTTGGCTCACCTGAAATCAGGGTCCCCAGCCTTCGTTAGTTAGCCTTATAAAGCTAACTAAAGAAGGCTGGGGGCCCTGATCTTCAGGTGATCCGAAATTGGAATTGTTATAATGGTTTTTCAATATATTCTAATATATAAGTGTCTGTATGCAACTTTGCTACAAATAAATATATTTGAGTGTAATTTATTACATATAATAGTTTGGCATCTCACTTATGGAAGCATGTTCCTATGTCTTTAAATTGCGATATAAATGTGTTTTATTTCATTGTATTTTCTGATCGTTTTATAAGCAATGTCCCGAGCTTCCCGGAGTTAACAAGACGTGCTCAACACAGTCTAATGCAAAGAATTAAAAAATCAACCAACCCGATCATCCAAGCTATCCATGAGTCCTGCCATTTATCCTCTAAACTATGGACTTTTTGGTACGAAAACGTCTGTCTGTAGCTCCACTTAACTTCGACAGTGCAGTATTATTTCTAATCAAGTGTATATATTTCTATCCTTAGTATATGAACTCTCATTGTATTAATAATATTTGTCATATGGACTATAGTCTGCCAATAAACCTTTTCATTGTCATTTTCATTTTCATTCATTTTCATAAGCATTTGTTAAAATCGAGAATGCAAGTAAATTTATTTTACTCAGTGAATTAACCCTAGACTGCATTTTAGGACTGTAATCTAGACAGGTGTTCACTATCTAGAACAGTAGTTCTTAACCTTTTTACTACCATGCCCCCTCTAGGAATTGGTCCTTCCCTCCACGCCCCCCTTCAATCAAAATAACATTCTCAATAACTTCTCAATATTAGCCCATGCTCTCGTTAAGAGAATAACAAATACAATTAGAGAAATTCCTGTTTCTAGGGGGGCGTGCCCCCCCGGTTAAGAACCACTGATCTAGAGGATACTTAAGACGTCTGTAAATAACAAAGGGTTTAACTAGACAATGAAGCTAGTTAATATATATTCAAATAAAACACCAATATAACATTTTAATAAAAAATAATTAGGTTAGTCAGTCACTTCTGAATAAAACATTAGAGACTGGGCATTTGACTTGGTTCCCAAATTTGCATTCATAGTCTATCTACAAGTTAACGAAAAATACGTAGTTAGTCAATTTATTCTATTCCGCTTAAGTACAGGTTTCGTCACATGAATAGCCGTAAAAGTAAAAACTTTCTCTATGTATTAACCAATCACCTGCCGGATATATACCGTGTATATACAGGGTGTCCCATAAGTCCGGCATCATAGGAGAAATTCATATTTTTCTATTTCTACAAACCATAATTCATATGCTCAGGATGCCAATTTCCCGTCCACCACTCTGTTCAGTGACGAGGCTGTTTTTTATGGAAATGGTGAGGTAAATCGACAGAACACCCGCTACTGGTCTCAAAACAACCCTCACTGGTATACATCTTCAAAGGAACAAGGTGCATCTTGGGTGATGGTATGGTGTGGCATTTGGAAGGATCGCATCATAGGCACCCTCTTTTTCGATGAACATGTCACTGGAGGCACCTACCCACGTATGCTTAAGGAAGAAGCATTTCCCAGTGTCTTGAACGAAGAAGGAAATTTCCCAACATGGTTCCAGCAAGACGGCGCTCCTGCACATTACAGCACCCAAGTAAGGGAATACCTGTACCAACAATAATTCCCTGGTCATTGAGTAGGACGTCGAGGGCCTGTGGAATGGCCAGCTAGAAGCCCGGATCCCACACCACTAGATTTTTATCTCTGGGGCCACTTGAAAGCGCTGATATACGCAGAGAAAATTAGGAGTGTTGAACATTTGCGGCAGCGCATTATTGGGGCATGTAAAACCATTACTCCTGACATCATTCACCGTGTGCTTGCTGACTGGGTATCACGTCTGAATTTGGGTATTGAAAACAATGGTGGACATATTGAGCACGTTCTGTAAATAAAAGCTTTTGTTTTGCCTTTTTTATTATTTTTCCTATGATGCCGGACTTATGGGACACCCTGTATATATATATATATATATATATATATATATATATATAATATATATATTATTCGTGTTTTAATTCGTTCTACACTGATTACTTTTCAATATTAAATTATTTATTGAAGTTTTCATGCATTTAATTGGATCTCTCGTTTATTGTACAGTATTTTCTCTATTTTACAAATACAATAAATAGTGTTGTACCAAATTATACCAAATTTACTTTGGTAGATATGATCTCAAACACACACACACACACACACATTATATATATATATATATATATATATATATATATATATATATATATATATATATATATCTATGTATATATATATGTGTATATATATATATATATATTAGAGAGAGAGAGAGAGAGAGAGAGAGTTACAAGGAGTTACAAGGAAAAGAAGTACCTCAAAAGGCCTTGCGGCCCATACCGAGGAGGTACCAATGGCAACGGGTGCCACGGAAATTTTCTACACACTCAAATAGTGTGCAAAATTTGGTCTAACCTTTTCTTTAACTGATCCACAGAGGAACTGTTCACAACTTTCGAAGGTAACCTGTTCCATGTGTCACAGATCTTATACGTAAAGTAATTCCCACACACACTAGTCCTAAACCGTTTCAAATCCAACTTCCAACCATTGTTGCGAGTTGGGTTATCATTTAAACTAAACATACTTCTAAAATCGACATCGTTGAACCCGCGTAAGAGCTTGAAAACCTCGATCAGTGACAGCGCAGCCTCCGAGTTTCAAGCGAAAACAAGTTCAGGGCGCGTAACCGTCGATTGTAGCCCATATGCCTAACGGAAGGGATTAACTTTGTGGCCCTCGCCTGCACTCGCTCCAGCCTCTCAATATCTTTCCTGAGGGTGGGCGACCAGAACTGCACAGCATACTCCAGGTGCGGCCGAACAAGGGAATTGTACAGTGAGAGCACAATCTCCTTGTTCCGAAACTGAAATTGCCTCCTGATATAACCCAGTAGTTTCTGGGCTTTCTTTTCCACCTCTACACACTGTTTCGTAAACTTAAGGTCGCTGCTAATTAGCACACCCAAGTCCTTTTCTAAATCAGTCACCTCGATATTACTACCCAACATCGAGTAGTCCGACTTGGGATTGGCGTAGCCAATGTGCATCACTTTGCATTTACCAAGTTAAACGGCATTTGCCATTTTTCGGACCACTCTCCTATCCTACCTAGGTCCGCACGCAGTTCCTCGATCGCTTCGGGCGTCCAACATTGGCCCCAAGCTTGGTGTCATCAGCGAATTTGGCGATCCGACTGACGATGCCACCGTCGATATCATTTATGTAAATGATAAACAACAGTGGCCTCAAAACGGAACCCTGAGGAACCCCACTAGTGACCGAGGCCCAACCCGAACTAGCCCCTTTAATTACCACCCTCTGCCGCCTATTCCTCAGCCAGTTTTCAATCCACCTACCTATTTCCCCACCGATACCCAGCGCGCGCACTTTCGCCATTAGCCGGCGGTGAGGTACCTTATCAAAGGCTTTCTGAAAGTCGAGATAAAGTATATCAATCGCCCTACTCTTATCGTACTCACTCAACATGACGTGGAAAAACTCGAGCAAGTTGGTGAGACACGACCTATGCCGTCTAAACCCATGTTGGGAGTCCCCAAGCAGCTTGTAGGAATCCAAATGGTCAACGATCCTATCAGCTATTATCCCTTCTAATAATTTACCTACAACTGAAGTGAGACTAATGGGACGATAGTTCCCTGGACTTTCGTGATCCCCTTTCTTAAAGATAGGGGTCACGTTGGCTTCCCTCCAGTCACCAGGCACCTGGCCCATCTCCAACGATTTGTTGAAGACTGTAGCCAGGTGGGGAGCCACCTGGTCGCGCAATTCTCGCAACACTCTGGGGAGAAACTGGTCTGGCCCGGAGCCTTAAACGCGCTCAGTTTGTCTATTCTATCGGCAACGACTGTCGCGGTACATCTAACACTATCCAGGCCAGCATCTTCGTGCCTCACGCCTGGCTCGGGGATGACGCGGGTATCCTCCCTGGTGAACACTCCCGCAAAGTACTCATTAAGCACATTAAGAGAGAGAGAGAGAGAGAGAGAGAGAGAGAGAGAGAGAGAGAGAGTATTTTTTTGAGAAAAGAAAGAATAATGAAGTTGTGATGACGCTTCAAAATAACATAAAAGAGATGAACAGAGAACAATGAAGAAGAATAAATTACGGTCATTAAGAAGAGAAAGAAGAAAGCCCTCTCTACATGACTCGAGAGACCTTGAAATTTGAAGGTAAAAAAGTATAACAAAAAAAAAATAGGAAACATTCGGTGTTCGGGGGGTAAAAGTAAGCCATATTCGACAAAGGATCAAAAAGCAGAAGACGAAAATAAAAACAAAAACTAAAAAAAAAATGAAAGAACAAAACAAATTTTAAAGAACAAAGAAAAGTTAGAAGCAAATGAAAATAATTTATCAGTGCAGAAAGGAAGAAGACCACGAAACAACAAAGAGCAAAATAACAGTCGTCTCCAAAACAAAGAAAAACGACAACAGAGTACAACCTAAGGAGCAACAGAAAATATAGCATAAATATAAGCCAATATATGACAAAAGAGTACTGTAACAAGTAAAATCATCGGGGAAAACCAAGAAATTTTCTTTCATGCACTCTCACATTTTAGCTGCGTGACCCCCCCCACCCCCCTTCCCGCCCCCACGCAGAATAAAGTAAATTAAAAAATTGAATACGAAGCGAAGTCAGCAAAATTTTATACTATGTAATTTTATATATATATATATATGTATATATATATATATATATATATATATATATATATATATATATATATATATATGTGTGTGTGTACATTGTATATATATATATATATATATTCATTTTTGGAATGAGAGCGGTATTAACAAAAGTTCCCTATAATATCACTGACGTATTTTGAGTATCATAATGAATTTAGTAACAATTGTTAAGATTTCTGAGCTTCTTCAGAAAGATTTGGTGCGAATCTTTTTGCCCTCGACTGATACTGCGCGGACGGCTCTTCTAAGAGCTATAACTTCTTTCATAAGAAACTATACCACACACACACACACTTTACACCAAAATATACAGGACGTCATCGCGAATAATTTGATGTAATAAATCGAACAAATTCGTTCATTTCATTTGTTGCCAAGTCAGCCAAAAGGGGTCTTAGGTAGGATGAGCTCTGATTTTGTGCAAAATTTGTATTTAAAACAAAAAGACGTTGCCTACAAAATCATGGACCAGTCTGAAAAATGCGTAAATGCAAAAAGGCAATTTTTTTTTTTGTTGCATAATAATAAACGTTAAAAAGAACAAGACAAGAATAGTACAAAACATTTGGCATTTAAAAATTCAAAGTTAAAAAAAAAAATATTTAGCGGCAGCTTTTAACACGTATTACAGTGACATATGGTAATTGAATCTACAAAACAACACTAAAGCGCATAATTTCCTTTCTAAGAGCTGGCCCTAAATATTTTTTGTTTTTTACTCTTTATAAGGAGTTAGACCCTCGTCTCTCTAAACAAAAATGTTTTATCTACCTTTACCCTTCAGTACACCGGCGAAACTTCCAAACCAAGCATTCTCTCATTCTCATCGCATTCACCAGCTTTGTCGACCGTTATTCCCTTCCAGAGCCACCACAGACCAGCCACTTCTCACCCCCCCCCCTTTGTTTTCATCTCTTAACCCTTTCTCCTCATTCTCATCTCTGAAACCGGTCAACTGATGAATCAAGGGTTATACGTTGTAGCTTCGGTCTTCCCAATATAAAATTGGAAGAATTTGACTGGAATAAAGTTATTTTGCAGTTTGCGATATTTGGGGTGTTCCATGCAGCAATAAATGTTAAGATGAAGTGGCAGCAGAAGGAGAGACTCATGGAGGTTGTAACCACACTGGTCGAAGGGAATAAGAAAAAAGAAGCAAGAATGGAGAAGTGGTTGAACAAGAACCTATTATAGTGGACACTGGACAGTAAAAGAGAAGAAAAACGAGGACTCGCAAATGTAAACAAAATACTCTCAGAAGAAATACTGTAACACCTGGAAAACGGACGAAGAGTACAAATACCACTAAGAAGGCTGTTTACTGTACAAAGAGTATGTAAAAAAAAAATTGTAGTATAAGATATGAAAATGCGACTATGCACATCTGAAATTGTGCTACTTCCATCATGAAGATGATTTTCATAAATTTGGGCTTTGATGTGAGCACTACCATCTTACAATCTGCTGTTCTTATAAAAGTTATGAAGGCAAAATATGACAAAAACTGCTGCTACTATCCTACAAGAAACATTTCTAATATTATACCAACGCATGAATTCGGAAAAGTGTCCCATGAAAGGAAAAACCGCAAATCAGGAAGAAAAGTTCCCTGACATACTAGAAACAGCTCCATCGAGGCCTCTTACGCACAAACATACACCACAATAATAACATTTTCAGGTTGTTTAATCTCATTTGTAACAGCAAAGGTCATGTGATGGAGAGGACCCACAGTTTTACATAGAATCCAAAGCACGAGTCTTGGAATCTAACGCAGAGAACGGTCACCCATCCAATTACTGATCAGACCCAATGTCACTTGATCTTGATGACTTAACGGGAAGCAGTGTTACAGAACCTACCGGACAACGAAACAGGTAATAGCAAAGAAAAATGGCCTTGACACTTCCACAAAAAGGAAGTAAAAAAGATTTAGATGTTATTTGCAAAGAATACAAGGGTTGCATTCCAAGAGCTCTTTACACAAGGTCGTATATAAAAAATAAACCATAGAAGAAACGAATGTAGATCTGACATATTTAACGGAAACACACCTAAAAGAGTGCGAAGACAAATATGAAAACTGTATGTACTTTATTAGTGACAAAGAAATACAGATAAAAAACTAAAGTATGATATGTTAAGGTCTCACAGAAAAGGACAGTGGGGTGAATGCAGTGTATTATATATTGAATGAAGCCATATCGCAGAAATAATATTACGTAAATCCTATAGTTTTATTAAGATTTTAGCAGTGAAAATTGAAAAATTAAATCCGGTAATATTATTGTTGTATAGATACCCCAAGAAAACTGCAACGGAAAAGTTAATAAAAAGTATAAATGAACTTCGATATTTCTTACCCGCAGTGTAATACTATTGGGAGACTTCAATTTTCCTTTCATAAGATATGAAAATTTTGAGAAACGTTCACACTGGTCGAATAGAAAGCGGGACAAAAAAAAAGAACAGAAGCAAGCAAATTTGTTATCTCTACAGAAGAGATCACTGAAAAGAAAAGACAAATGTCTGCTCTTATTTTCATCAATAACAGCAGCTTAATGGGTGGCATATTAATAATGCATATATACATACGGTAATATTTGTTCACAATTTAGTACAAGGCCAAACATACTGTATATTCGAGGCAGAGAAATTTGAAAGCTTTAACTTCATCTCAAAAATAAACAAACCGGAATGAAATAAAAACTGATATAGAGAAGGCTGATTGGGAAAACATGTTTGTAGAAGAAAGGATAGCGGCAATCTTAGAGAAATATGCCACTTAAAAGCAGGAAAAATGAAAGAGAAACAAAGTGGAGAGGAAGGGAACGCTTTTTCGTAAAAGAAGGCGAATAGCCAGGAAATAGTTAACTGTACAGAAAGGTGATCACCGAAAAAACAGGAAATGTTGAACAGGACACTCTAGTCCTAATCAAAGACCATAAAAAGAAGATGCAGCAGTAGAACCAGTTAGGAGGAATCCAAAATATTTCCAGTTTCGCAACAAAAAAAAAAAAAGAGAGAACCGAAGGACCATAGGGCCCCTGAAAAGTAAAAACGATATACCGCTAACTGATGATCTAATGGAGCTCTTGGGAATTTTATGTGTCCATTACGAATCGGATTTTAGTGTCCCAAACACAGATAAAACCACATATGGATGCCACTCACTCTTTGAAGAAACAAGAGAGGCCTAAGAGACTTTGATTTTACCTTGGGGGACAGAGCAAGGGCGATGGTACAAATAAATTCACACTCAGCAGCAGATCCGGACAAATGGAACACCATCCTCATCAAAACATGTAAAGACGAGATATCTAAACCTCTACGTTTATTACAGAGAAAATTACTAGTCACAGAAGTATCGGGCATATTGAAATGGGCATGCATTATTTTGATTTTCAAGGGTGGGAATAGATCACTAACAAAAACTAGTGTTTCTCTGACCTCACACTTAACCAAAATATTCGAAAGAGTCGTGAGGGAAAATCTACGGACATCTAGAAGAGAGAAGGAAATTCATTGAGAACAAGCATGGATTTACGGCTGGCAGATCATGTCAGTCAAAATTGAGTGATCACTAAAATAGCATCGTTGATGTTTTGGGAAACAACGCAAACTATGATGTCATATACACAGATTTTGCCAAAGCTTTTGATAAGTGTGGCCAAGAAATAATAGTCCATAAACTGAAAGATGTAATAAGAGGCCAAGTAGACAAATGGATATAACATTTTTGAGGAACGTAAACAAGTGATCATGGTCCAAGGAATGTCTTCCTCGGAGTAGTAGTACGTAGGTGAGTGCCGCAAGGAACAGTTTTTGCTCCACTATTATTTAGATCATGTTAACTGATATACTGATAGACTCTGGAGTCTATGCCGATGATACAAAAATCAGCAGAGAAATTATGTTCTTAGACGATACTGTAGCTGTGCAAGAGGACACAAATAATATATATAGCTGGGCAGAGGATTAATATGAAACTTAATACTGAAAAGTTTCAGCTACAGCACTAATATACAGGAAAAGAATTACTATTGTCCAGATCGACAGAAGATTCAGAGAAAAAACATTTTTTATTTAGGTTTATTTGCTTAAAATCATATAATATTTTAGTTATTCTAGTTAAAAATGCAATTTTGGAATAAAAAATTATTTATTTAAAAGTTTTTGAATGTAAATATAAATTTCTTTATCACAAAAATACTATTTTTAAAGCAAATATTTCGAGTTATTTTATACTGGTATTAATTGCTTTAAATTAAATATTCGTCTATGTAATTTTAAAAGAAAGTGCATTTTTTGGTTTTCTTCTGAATGTAAATTTTTGTTAATGGAAATATTTCAATTTTCAGCTAAAAAAAAATTAATTTATGAAAACTGCAATGTAAAGAAACACTATAAATACCACATTTACCAAACGGTTTACTCCCACTCAACGTCATTCCTATTTTATTGGGAAATAAATGGGAAAGTGAGAAAATGAGAATTTCAAACGAGGCATTTTCAAATCGGTCTATTTCCAATTCAGGTCATTTTCATTTGCATCCACGACCTTTCCAACTTTGGTCCGGGTTAGGTTATGAGTGGTTAGGATGCGATAAGTTAGGTTATGATTGGTTAGGCTAATGATAGTTACGTTATGATTGGTTAAAATAAGTTAGGTTAGGAAATATTAAACATTCCCATTCGGCGCCGTTTCCAGCGCGTCAGGACGTAGTGACGTTGTTTTCCAAATCAAGAAACGCTTTCCTCAAATGTTGATTCTTCACTTTTGTACATGCTCACTTGTGGACCACGAATGCGAATGGGAATGATATTGAGTGAGAAGTAATCAAATTATGTTAGGTTAGGAAATATTAACCATTTCCATTTGGCGCCTTTACTGCGAATGAGAATGGAGTGATATTTTTTTTCAAATCAAGAAACTCTAAAATTCTCAGATTTGAATTTTTCTCTGTGCATTTACAATTGCGGACCGCGGATGACACTGGGAATGATACTGAGTGGGCAGTAACCATCAATAACTCCGAGTGGCGAAGCGAGAAGGATACTCCGTACGTTGCGTACTCTCAGAGAGAGTGTGTGTGTTTGTGTGTGTGTGTGTGTGTGTGTGCGTTTGTTTTGGGGATTGTTTAACTTCCTTTTCAGCGGCATAAGTCATATGACTTAGGGAGATCTACAGCTTTACACAGAGAACGAAGACTTCCCTCAACCGTCTATATATAGAAATAGTATCTGTTATTGTCTCAAATCACACAAAAAATAAGTTTTTAAGACCATTTCTTCTATATGAAGAAGTTATGTACCATTAAAAGAAATTATTTCAGCATCTAACAAGAAGCTTTGATACCCAAAATAAGGGAAAACTTCTCCTATAGAATGCACCCTCAAAAAGAAGTTATAAGTCCTAAAATTAGAAGGTTTTATTTTGAGTGTATGCAAAACCGGGTCCCTATATTATTTGGACGCTGATGTACGAGAAGCGGTGTTACATGTTCACGCCTTGGCCTCATCTTAGGGAAAGTGGTTCGACTACGTAATGGGTATAAAATTTTTAAATTTTTTCTGTATGTATAACGTACACAAGTTAACTGAAGGTTCCCGAGTTAACCAAAAACAATATGTGAGTTTGCCTTACATTGCCGGCTTAGAAAGAGTAAAACCGTTGACGAAAGATTTTAAGTTTGCTTTGGCGTTCAAATATTCGTCTACCGTGAAAAGTAAATTGGTTAGGAATAACGTTGCAAAAGAGGAACAAGCCTGTGTCTACAGCATTCCCTGTAAAAGTTGTGATTTAGTATACGTGGGAGAAACTGGAAGAAATATTGAAACCCATATTAAAGAACACAAATATGCCTTCAGAAGTTGTAATACTAATAATGCCATTTTTTATCACGCCAGCCAAAATAATCATGCTATAGATTGGGAATCAAGTAAGGTACTTTATAAATGTAATAATTATGTCAGAAGAAAAATAATAGAATCTGTGTGTATAGAAAAAGTAGATAATTTTAATTTGTGCGAAGGTACTTATAAGTTAGACCCTTTAATGAGATTCTTGGTCAAAAAATCCCTTACGGAGTCGTGGGAACGTGTTCGAACCTAAGTGTGAATTTCTTAAATGTCTCTGGATTGGATTGTTTCCTTACTCGCTTTTAGTAAATGTAATAATGGAAGTAATAAATGTGGAAATAAATATAAATGCAACAGATGTAATAATAAAGGTAATATTATAAATTTAATAATTAGGGTAAAGGTAATAATAATAAATGTTAAAAAAATGTAAATGCAATAATAAATGCAGTAATTATGTCAAAATATTAGAATCTGTATGTATAGAACAAGAAGATAGTTTTAATTTGTGGGAATGTACTTATAAGCGGACCCTGTAATAAAATGCCCTTCCGGTGTCGGGAGAACGGTATCTAACCTAGGTACGAATTTCTCAATGGTCTCTGGATTGTTTCCTAATCGGCTTTTTTCATTCGTTTTTCGGTTTATAAGTTCTGTATAATAAACAACAATGTAATAACCAATGTAATAATAAATTTATAATTTCTGTAATAAATAATTATGCAATATTAAATGTAATAAATTGAATAATAAATGTAATAATTATGTAAAAAAAAAAAAAAAAAAAAAAAAAAAAATAATAGAATCTGTATGTTTAGAACAGGAAGATAGTTTTAAATTTGCGTGAATGTACTTAATGAAAATGCCCTTCCGGTGTCGGGAGAATGGGATCTAACCTAGGTGCGAATTTCTTAACGGTCGGTCCCTGGACTGTTTTTCCCTCTTGTTTTGGTTCATTCGTGTTTCTGTATCCACCCGAGGAGGATGCCAGTCGGCGTCGAAACTGTCGTGGAAATAAACTCTGTCTATTAGAGTGGGTTTTTATTTTCATATTTTGACCTTCACGTAGAAAAAAGTGGTTTTTTGCATGAAGTCAATCTAGTGTAATGACTAGTCATATGAAAGGTAAGAATGGCAATGTGTTAGTGCAAGGTGCGAGAGCTTTAAAGAGTATTTTAATGAGCTGGTAGGTGAGGTAAATGAACAGAAAGCAAATGTGAATGCAATTGGTTTTGGTGGTGTATGTGGAAGTGTATGCCAGGGAGTGGAAGACATCAAGTTAGAAGAAACTGAACAAGCAGTATGCAAGATGAAGGAAGGAAAGTAGGCAGGAATTGATGGGGTATGTAGTGAAATGATTAACCGCGGAGGTAGAACTGATGTGTGAAGGGATGTTGAAGATACATCAGAAAACATGAAGAAATGAGTATGTTCTAGGTTACTAAAGAAAAGTTGTGATTGTACCACTGTATAAAAATAAATGTGAAAGAAGTAATGTAACAATTCTAGGAATATAAGTCTTTTAAGTATATCTGGAAAAGTGTACGGAAGAGTGTTGACAGAGTAAAAAACTGACAGATCCTCTGGTTGGAGATAGATAAGACAATGTTGGAAAAAAAAAGGATGTGTTGATCAAATGTTTGGGGTGAGATATCTGACTGAGAAACTAAGTGATCAGAAGGAAAGGTGTACATGTCATTCATAGATTTGGAGAAAGTGTGTGAAAGAGTGAATAAGTCTACTTTGTGGCAAGTGTTTAGAATGTATAGTGTCAGTAGAAAGTTGTTAAATGTGGTGAGAAGTTTTTATGTGGGTGGTAGTCCTTGTGTATGTATGGGATAAGAGAGAGCTGAATGACTGGTTCAGTATTAATGCTGGAGTACGACAGAGCTCTGTGAAGTTGACATGGATGTTTAACGTGTATATGGACGGATAATGCGTGAGATAAAAGCAAGAATGCTAAACAAAGGAGTAAATATGAATTTAGAAAAGAATGTTAATACTAGTGAATACTTATGACGTAGTACTTCCAGATGAATTAGAGAATGAATTAAGGAGAACAGTAACAAGTTTTGGTGAAATTTCTCTCATTCTTGCCAATGAGAGAGAATGAGAGTAGGAAAATGTAACATTTGTGGAAGGATCAAATTTTTTTGTGTACGTTTGACAAAAGAAGTACAAGTATATACATTAACAGTTGAATGTAGAGTGAAGCAGAGCGAGCGAGTCATGGATACAACTAAAGCCCTGGTAGGAAGTAAGATGTAACAGAAGGTTTACAGGAAAGTTATATGGATGCAAGACGTTTCTTTGGCATGATACTTCGCTGTGAAAAGGGAGAGTATTTGAGATGAATAATTTTCAGAACATGATTGCAGAGGTGCCAAGTCTACCGCCCTGGCGGTAGAACTAACGTTTTTTCTCTGTTTTTGAGACTAGAATTTTTTAATGGAAAAGTTGATTTGGTGGCGGTAGATTTCGCATCTAAAGCGGTAGAACAGTAGAAATTCTCAAAAACGGGGAAAAAACCTTAGTTCTACTGCCAGGGCGGTATACTTGGCACCTCTGTGTTTGCTGTAAAACGAATTGATTGTATGAGAAATGAGAATGTTCAGCAAATGTGTGGCGTGCAAAAAATAATTGGCGATGAGAATGAAAGGTGGTATGCTACCTTGGTATGATCATGTGAAGAGACTGAATCATGACAGAATTGTGAAAAAGGTGTATAATAGTGAATGCGTATGCTGTAAGAAGTAGAGGAAGACCACGTAAAAGATGGAAGGATGTAAGTAGTAAATGTGTGAATAAACGTGGAGTAAATATGAATGTGCGACAATTAAGAGTTAACGAGAAATAGAAAGGGATGAAGGTGATTTGCGAGGTGTGTAACTGGAAACGTTAGTCTCAGTTGACATACCAGCACAGGTATTATCCGAACCTTATGAAAGGTAGCATTGGATCCCTAAAGTCGTGATGTTATGTTATTCCTGGTGGTGATCCTTTTGTATCTTTGCATCTTTGCGTATAAATGATTTGAGTGTGTTTGGTCCCGAGGTCAAGCGTCATGCCCACCCTATGGAGAATGAGAACTGGATCCTTGGGTTCTGTGTATATATATATATGTATGATAAGATTCCCTATGTAAATGCTTTGTAAGGGTTAGTATTATTTACAGAAACCGTCTCTTTTTAAATGTCAATTCCCCAAAATAGAATCCCCCTTTTAAAGGTAATCTCGTTTCGAATGGTTCCTGAATGGTGCCTGGCAGTGAATTTGCCTTATATTATGCAATTGCTTGCATGGCACACTGTCAGGAAGATGGCTACAGGACAACGTGGTCTTGTTGAATGAGTTCCTCGTTCTCAGGACCTGTTACCGCTTAACATTATTTTTATCTTGCGATCACCTTTTTATCTATGATTTGCACTCACAGCCACTCACCATTCACGATCTGGTATATGGGCCCCCCCTGTTTACTCAGTATTTTATTATGAATGTTTTTTGTGTACATAACAAGCAAACTGATTATACTGTATGTCCAAGCCACTATTCAAAACATACAGTATGAATAAACAACTCAGAAGAAAATGACCATTTTATTTTTCGAATCAGTTATATTAATTCTATCACCATACAATTTACAAATGAAGTACCAGTCCATGCAGGCAAGACAATTGTTTACTGCAAGATTTTCATAATTAGAAGTGTACTTTCTTTGCCTTCTCTCTAGCAAAGTGGTAAATGATTCTGATGAAATTTAAAGTACGGGCTAACTGGCTTTCAATTACAATGGTTCCCAGATCTGTCAGTCGGTCTATTGGTGGACCGCAGTGTTATTTTTATTTATTTTAATTGGGTTCAGAATCCCAGCTGAGCCTTGAACAGCCAAGCTCTGAGGGGCTACTTTAACTTATAGCCTAAGTTAAGCTAGACTAAAACAAACTTTCGGACTTGGAGGTCATATTAGGTCCTACCTCAGGTTTGCTGACTCGATGTGGGCCTACTTTAGGCCTCAGTTGCATAAAATTAAGAAAACAAAACGAAAGAGGCACTATTTATGGTCTTCTTCCTAAACCTTGCAACAACAACACAACCTGCACCATTGCACGATGCAACAATCTTGTATCTAAACAACCAAACTGAATTGCAAGAGAGCTCTCTATAAGACCACGCCCTGTAAGTGCCGCATTCAGCAAACGAGTAGATAGGACGCGTCAGTGCCCCCAAAAAATGATGCGACAAGAGTGCCTAAACAATGATGCCACAAGAGCCCAAAAATGCTAGCTGTAAATTAAGTGAATTTTTCACGAACCTTACAATTATGACATGGATATATATACACCTTAACTTAATATATCAAGCAATGCTGCATCAATCAGCTTAGTCATCATATCACCTTGGAACAACAATGGCTTTTCCTTTTCTAGATTTTCTAACACGCAAATAATATTTTATCTGTTTCAGTTTGACTATGATAATCTCTATAAAATGTTATAGTGTTATAATGTTTCAGACCAACAAAGACCCTAGGATTCACTCATGGCTGGTCTACCTAACTGTGTTCGTAATTGTGTATTCCACATGTCCTCCGTGGTGGCGGAGAGGACCTACAATTTTACGTGGGTTCCGAACCTCAAAGCCTTAATTTTACTACCTTAAACTATACCCAATCTATCAACATATGCGTCTAATCGATTTTTAAACATGTTTATAGACGTGCTACTAATTACTTCTACCGGCAAACTATTCCAACTATTTACTATTCTATGCGTAAAAAAGTTTTTGGCAACTGCTGTCTCGAACCTTTTACTTGTCAACTTACACCCGTTATTTCTAGTCCTATTGTATTGAGATATTTCGAAAAAGCTATCTCTATCTCCGTTATCGAGCCCATTCATAATTTTGAAAACCTGGATTAGATCACCCCTAAGTCTCCTAGTCTCGAGTGTAGTCAATTTTAACTCTTTAAGCCTATCCTCGTACGACTTTGACCTAAGCGACGGAATCATCTTAGTTGCTCGTCTTTGAACTCTTTCGATTTTGTCTATATCTTTGGCATATGCGGATTCCAAAATTGGATCGTGTACTCCAAATGGGGTCTAACTAATGATTTACAAAGAGGAACAATAATATCGCGCGATTTGTACTCAAAATTCCAAGCTATAAAACCTAGCACTTTGTTCGCTTTATTAACCGCTGCTGTACTTTGTTTCGCTACTTTTAAATCACCAGTGACTATAACTCCTAAATCTTTTTCCTGCTCTACCCTTGCTAACTCCTTCCCTGACATACTATACGCAAAATTACCGTTACGCGAACCTATATGTAAACTTTTGCACTTATCGACGTTAAATCTCATTTGCCATGTGACTGACCAATCAACGATTTTATTCAGATCTTCCTGGATTTTACCTCTATCTTCGTCATTAATCGCCCTACCACCCAGCTTCGTGTCATCCGCAAACTTTGAAACTGTACTGACTAGGCCGACATCTAAATCGTTAATATATATAGAAAAAGCAAGGGGCCCAATACAGAACCCTGAGGAACGCCGCTCGCTACATTAGCCCAACACGACTCCGCTCCATCAACGACCACCCTCTGTTTCCTCCCTCGCAACCACTCTTCTCTCCAATTTATTACTACATCTCTGATTCCATGAGCTTTAGTTTTTTCAATGAGTCTTTTGTGCGGTACGGTGTCAAACGCTTTTTGAAAATCTAAATACACTACATCAACCGCCCGATGACTATCGTAAACTTCAGCCACGCTTTGAAAAAATTCTAAAAGATTAGTTAAGCAAGATTTGTTTCGCCTAAAACCGTGCTGCGTATTTCTAACCAAGTTATACAATTCTAAGTGTTCGACTATATGATCCCTAATTATTGATTCCAGTAGCTTACCTACAACAGACGTTAAACTGATTGGCCTATAATTTCCCGCCGCACCTTTATCGCCTTTCTTAAAGATAGATGTTACGTTTGCTAACTTGAAATTATCTGGTACGCACCCCTCAGAAATAGACGCATTAAAAATTTATGTTCATTAATTATATTTCCTCTCTATTATTTAATCAATTGCTTTATTAATATTTTTAGATTTTAATCTATTTTTACATTAATATTTTTAGATTTTACGCATTAAATGTATGTTCATTAATTATATTTCCTCTCTGTTATTTAATCAATTGCTTTATTAATATTTTTAGATTTTATACCCCCCTTTTCCGGGCCCCCTAGAGGTCCGAGCCCCGGGGATTTAACCCGCTTTTCCCGCCCTCTTGGCTGCCCTATATATATATATATATATATATATATATATATATATATATAAAAGGACTCCATATTTCTGAGGTCTGTTTCATTTTGCAAGGTGGGCAAAACTTTAACCACCTTCCAAAATGAAACAGACCTGAGAATTATGGAGTCCTTTTATTTATATATATATATATATATATATAATATATACACAGACAAAAGCCGAAGTTAAATGACTATAATTCTGCGTATAAATTAAACATATCACTGATGATGGGAGTTTGCCTTCCGAAACGTCTGATATTAAATCTTCATAATGTTGACGCGGGCGTTGATCATCTTTTCTTATTATTATTATTATTATATATATAAAGAGAAAGAAAGAGAGACAGACAGATAGACAGACATAGAATTCTTGCCTGAGTGAGGTATTATACCCTCAGTACCTACCCTACAGTGTGACCACAAAGTCGTCCCTTTGCATTAAAAACAATAGCAATATAAAGATATGCTGTAATTTCGCTACAAAGAGACTTTGTGGCCACACTGTACAAGTGATTATGTAAAATAATGGAAGAGAAAGGAAATAGCGAGTTAAACTATAACAGAAATAGCCTCAATCTAAAGGACTGAATGACCAAACATTCAATCACGTACAGTATCTCTCGGATACATGAGATGGAAATAATTCCAAGTTACTCAGTGTGTTAAAAACATTTGAAAGCTATATAAATTTTTATACCCATTTTATTATTATTATTATTATTATTATTATTATTATTATTATTATAAAATGAAAATATACTTTCCGTCCATGTATTTCACAAGAACACCAACACATCAATTATTCTTCCACCATTACCCGAATTTCAATCATTTCTGTGAGACCCGGTATTGTGGTTAAACTGAATATAAGGAAATTTAACTTATTTTATGAGTACCAAGACTTCAGTGACTTATCTAGAGCCCTAAATGGTTACACAGTCAGTCAACACAAATAACACTGAACAACAATGAAAAATATACGAAGTAACACTAACTATTTTTATACATTTCATAGAGTGCTTATTAAAAAATTAATATCCATTTTGCTGTATTACATCACATAATTTTTATTTTCAGGGTCAAATATTTACTAGTTAAATTACAAAAATGCATGCTTATAGGATCGTTTGCTCTGAATATAAGGTATTTTGGTACTTGCTATCCTCTTTCCGAACTCATCACAGGACTCAAATTTACAAGATTTTATCATGAGTGAGTCATTCCATCCACTCTCTCCACCCCCACCCTCTCCCTCTCTGCCCCATATTAGCACCGCAGGAGTCAATGATGCGTCAGTAAACACGTGTTGCCTAATGGGTGTCGTAGTGTGCGCATTTGTGATATCTAATATTGTATATTTTGCGTCAAGTGATTAATATTAATGTTTATTTAACGTTAATATTAATATTAAAACATATCAGTCTCATTGTAAACAATCATTTATTTCATTTTCTAGGTAAAACTAAGCCTATATTACATAATGTCACGTGTATGTAAAAATCGTGCAGATTCCTTCTGCTACATCTGCGGTGAATTCACTTTCAAAAAATATCAACGAAGTATTACAGCCCGTGTCAGGAAACTATATGAACTATATTTTGGTTGTAAAGTTGGAGACCAAGATAAGTCTTGGGCTCCCCATATTTGTTGTGTGAAGTGTGCCAGTGCTCTCTCTGTGGTTCAATGGATCTGGACCCGGTTTAACGTTTGGTGTTCCAATGATCTAGCGGGAGCAACGTGATCATTTCAGTGACTGTTATTTTTGTTTGACTGATATTAAGGGCTATAATAACAAAACTAAAGGATCTATTTCCTATCCCGTGACCCGACAATTCAGCGCAGGACAATTCAGCGCCGACAATTCAGCGCCGACAATTCAGCGCAAGACAATTCATCGCAAAGACAATTCAGCGCAAGACAATTCAGCGCGAAAATACCAACAAAGAAGAAGAAAGAACAAATCCAGAGGGAAGAGAGGCTTGCAACTGTTAGGTTAGGTTAGGTTAGGTTAGGTTAGGTTTCTAGTTTTTTAAATAAAATCTTAATTTTAACAATTCTAACAAATTTTGTTTTTTTAAATAAAATTTTAATAATTATACTCCTTTGAATTTTATCTCCGATTTGTCACTCCTTCGTTATGTCACTCCTTCGTTACGGTATTTATGTCACTCCTTTGTTATGTCACTCCTTTGAAATGTCACTCCTTCGATACAGACCCAATTTAGCATATATATAAATATACAAATTTTTCTCTTTTATTTATTGCGATTTATTTTTATTATTTTTAACTAAACTTTTAACTGTACTGACTTGCGCTGAATTGTCGGCGCTGAATTGTCTTGAGCTGAATTGTCTTTGCGCTGAATTGTCGGCGCTGAATTGTCGGCGCTGAATTGTCCTGCGCTGAATTGTCGGTGCTCCTTCATATCCTAACCTTCCCTCCGCCATCCGCCCTGTGCCTCACTCAACTGAAATTCCAGTACCCAAACCACCAGTTGCATTACCTGACAGTGATACCGACATGAGTGATGATAGCTCTAGTGCAACAAGTACAGAGTTTCAACCTGATACTGAAGATAATAGTGAACCACATTATATCACGCAAAATGACTTTAATGACTTAATACGTGATTTAATTCTTACCAAAAGTCAAAGTGAACTGCTGGCTTCGCGTCTGAAACAATGGAATTTGTTGGAAAAGGACACGAAAATTAGTTTATCGCAAGCGTACCGAGCCTTTAGCAACTTTTTTTTCCATGCAGGGCAATCTTTGTTTTTGCAATGACATTTATGGGCTATTCAATACTCTAGAAGTGCAATATGATCTGGGAGACTGGAGGCTTTTTATTGATGCATCAACATACAGTGTGAAGGCAGTGTTGCTGCACAATGGGAATGTTTTACCGTCTGTACCAGTTGCTCATTCTGTTATCTTGAAAGAGACTTATGATAACCTTCGTTTTATTCTAAATTGCATCAAATATTCTGAGCATGGTTGGTCTATCTGTGCAGACTTAAAGGTTATTGCACTTTTAACCGGACTACAGTCAGGATTTACGAAATATATGTGCTTTCTATGTATGTGGGACAGCCGGGCCCGAAAACAGCATTACACCAGAAAAGTTTGGCCACCTCATGTCTCAGTTAATCCAGGTACAAGCAATATGGCACATCACCCACTGATTGAAAAGGACAAGGTTCTGTTACCACCACTGTACATTAAACTTGGCCTCATCAAACAACTAGTAAAGGCAATGGACAAGAATCTTCCTTCATTCAAATACCTGCTTGGAAAGTTCCCCAAACTGAGTGAGGCAAAGATTAAAGAAGGTGTGTTTGTAGGTCCACAGATTCGCCAGCCCTTACTTGACAATGATTTTGAAATGACAATGAATGAGGTAGAACTGGCAGCTTGGCATTCTTTTAAGAAAATCTGCAGTGGTTTCCTTGGCAAACACAGGGACGTCAATTACAAGGCACTGGTGGAAGAGCTCCTACAGAACTACCAACGGCTTGGCTGCAATATGTCTTTTAAAATGCATTATCTTCATTCGCATTTATCATTCTTTCCTGGCAATCTTTCTGATGTGAGTGATGAGCATGGTGAACGGTTTCACCAAGATGTCGCAACCATGGAAAAGCGATATAAAGGCAAATGAAGTCCTACCATGCTTGCCGATTTCTGCTGGATGTTGCAACGGGATCACTCGGCTAAATCCTACAAACGTCAGAGCCAGTCAAAACATTTTTAAGGTAAATGTTTGTATTTTGTCTAACTGGTAAATGTATGGTAAATTGTTGCGTAAATGTAGTGTTTTGTATGTGGTTTTTATCATTAATGCAGTTACTGTAGATCTCGATTTCATGATGCAAAAAAATAGAAAAGCATTGAATTAACTGAATATTATGTGTATATATTTTACACAAAACTGAGATGTGATACGCAAAAACGGTTTTCATTTTCGTAATCAGCGTGTTCGATTTCATAAATATGACATAAAATGGTTCATGTATATTTTTGAAACTTAAATTGTGTTGTTCAGTGTAACCCATGAAAACCAGCCCACTGAACAATCTTTACTGGTAAACCAATTTTAGTATTATTAAGACTCAAACAGAAAGAAAAATTATATATTATATATATATATATATATATATATCAAATTACTTAAATAAAATTTAATAATGTAATACAAACCTTAAAAGTGAACGGGAGCTTGGATATTACATTAATAATCTCGTAATTTAATATATATATATATATTATATATATTATATTATATATATATATATATATATATATAAATGAAACATTATGATATAAAATAAGAAATCCAACACAGAGATTTTTTTTTTTTTGTTAATTTCATAGTTGCTCTAGAAATGTTGGTTGAATTAGTTAAAATATTAGGATCACCTGAAAATCAGGGCCCCCAGCCTTCGTTAGCTAGCCTTATAAGGTTAACTAACGAAAATATCACAACTTAACCTAACTAATCGTCAAGGGCGTAGAGTTGACCTAACGATTGTTTAGGTTAAGTCGTGATATTTTCGTTAGTTAGCCTTATAAGGCTAACTAACGAAGGCTGGGGTCCCTGATCTTCAGGTAATCCCAATATAGTATAGTGGGATCACCTGAAGATCAGGGCCCTAAACATTCATTAGTTAGCCATATAAAGCTAACTAACGAAAATATCACGACCTAACCTAACCAATTATTAGGTCAACTGTACGTCAACGTTTCTGATTCGTTTTATTTTCCAAAATTTAGTCTAGCTACTGATTAACCAGAAAATGAAACTAGTCAACTGATTTAAAAATAGAACGAACAATTAGTCATTTGCCATGTTTCAAGAAAATCAAGTAAGTCAATTTATTTTCATCTCCAAAGCGAGAGGTTCGTCCCAAGACTAGATGGAAATTAACTACTTCAGATTTAATGACTAGTTACAATTCTTTTAGGTCAAATAACTCGCAAGCTCAATTTTGAAATTGGATGCGTCTATTGATTTGGTTAACATACGTAGTCTTGTGACCTTAAAAAAAAAATTCAGCGTATATCCATTATTACTCTGAAAGCTGTCGGATTAATTTAACCCATTTGCGTCAGATGATCGCCTATTCATTTAAAGAAGTTAAAACTACCACTTTCTCCCTGTTGTTTTGAAAATATTGAAATATTTTTTGGTTTATTTTCAGAATTACCCAAGTTAAGTTATGTAGTATAGATAATTTTAACTACTAAATTCATCGGGGCTTATTTGGCACAATTTGAGTTAGGATAACTGAGCAGTTTCTAGAATAATAAGAATGATCAAGTCGGGAGAGCTAGACAAACTGGCACGATGCTCAACCAACTGATGAGACCCATTGCGTTAACCCACGAATTATTATTACTATACGAGCATCATCGGGAGTCGAGCCTCTGACTTCAGTGTCTTCACATGGCATATCGGGAAACGCAGTTGCACACCGAGTTACAGATCCTGGGATTTTTTAGAGTGGTGGCAATTATAGAATTTATTTCCTTTACTAACTTTTATATGAACGCATTTTTCACGTTCCAAATCGTTAACGAGTTCATTTGAAACAATTTATTATATTATTAAAAGCTTTTAAATTTGGACTCAATAAGAAATCCCTTGGAATTAGTATAAGAATTAGCTATAATTGATATAATTTTTTAAGATGATCTTAATCCTACAATGATGACCAGTGTATATATATATATATATATATATATATATATATATAATATATATATACATACATAGGGTGTCCCATAAGTCTGGAACCATAGGGTAAAATAAGTAATTCATGTTTTTCCGTTTATGCAAGTGCCCATGATGTCTTTGAGTAAGGAAGAACGCATCCAGGTAATTCTGCTCGTAGGAAATCTGAATCAGAGGGAGGTCGCTGAGGAATTTAACAGATTGCATCCGGACCGCGCGCTGATAACACACAGCTGTGCCGGCAAACTTGTAACAAAGTTCAGGGAAACGGGATCCATAGGAGATAAACCACGTAGTGGACCTCCGAGGACATCCACCGACGATGACACAGCCGCTACCATTCTCGCTCATTTCACAAACAGTCCCCAAAAGTCTCTTCGGCGGTTGTCCGTCGAGATAGGAGTGTCGAAAAGCAGCGTCCACCGCATTCTTCAAGCACACAAATGGCATCCTTACAAACTTCAAATCCTGCAGAAATTAAGCGAAGATGATCCAGACCGACGAATGGAATTTTGTAAATGGGCTACGGAACAATGTGCTCAAAATGCCAATTTCCCGTCCACCATTCTGTTCAGTGATGAGGCTGTTTTTAGCGCAAGTGGTGAGGTGAACCGACAGAACACCCGCTACTGGTCGCAAGACAACCCTCACTTGTTTACTGCTTCAGAGGAACAAGGTGTCGCTCGTGTGATGGTATGATATGGCATTTGGAAAGACCGTATCATAATTATGCCCCTTCTTTTTGATGACACTATCACAGGAAACGCCTACTTGCGTATGCTCAACGAGGAAGCATTCCCCAGTGTCTTGAACACAGATGGGGATTTCCCAACATGGTTCCAGCAGGATGGTGCTCCTGCCATTACAGCATCCGGGTAAGAGAATGGCTGCACCGACAATTGCCTGGTCATTGGATAGGACGTCGAGGGCCTGTGGAGTGGCCGGCGAGGAGCCCCGATCTCACCCCGTTGGATTTTTATCTCTGGGGTCACTTGAAGGCGTTGGTCTACGCAGAGAAAATTCAGAGTGTTGCACATTTGCGGGAGCGCATCATCGACGCATGTAACACCATCACTCCTAATACCATTCGCCGTGTGTTTGCTGACTGGATATCTCGTCTGCATTCGTGTATCAATAATAATGGTGGACACATTGAACATGTTCTGTGAATAAAAGCCGGTTTATTGCCGTTTTTATCATTTTGCCCTATGGTTCCAAACTTATGGGACACCCTGTATATATACACTACCGGTCAAAAGTTTAAGTACACCTACTAATTTCCATTGTTTTACTGCTTAGTTCATGACATAAACTTCAAATGTAAACTTAACAGGTACTAGAGATGAATTTGCTTATATGGCTTTCATATTGTATGCTTCAGTGCATCTGTCCTATGCAGTATGTTGTCATACAGAAGCTTCTTCAAAACAGCCTTCAAAATGTGTTGATTGACGTCTAGCATGCAACCTAAAATTAATGCCAAGAGCTCTGCACAAAGGTCTAAAAACAGTTTAAAAGTCTTTACTGCGGTAGTGTGTTTCTTCAGGAGTATGTTAATACATGTGATCAGTTATTAACATACGCTGCAGGTCTTTACATATAAAATCCTAACAGAGGAGCTAACTTTGTAGTTTAAGGTATATTTCTGTGTTTCAAAAAGCAAAAATGGGTGCCAAAGCTCATTTAACAACAGAAAAAAGACAGTCGATTGTAACTTTGAGAAATGAGGGCCAATCACTGAGGCAAATTGCCAAAAAATTAAAAGTTTCTGTGAATGCGGTTGCTTGTGCCATTAAACGGTACGAAGAGACTGGTCAAAATAAGGACAGAAAAAGGTCAGGGCGACCAAGAACCACAACAGATTCAGAGGGCAAGTATATCCGAGTCACCAGTCTGCGCAACAGACGCCTCACAGTACCTGAAATCAAAGCCTAGTTGAACAACTCCAGAAGTATGATACAACAGCTTCAACATCAATTGTTCAGAGAAGACTAAGAGAGGTAGGATTAAAAGGACGAACTGCAGAAAAGAAACCAATGCTGAGACTCCAGAGCAAAAATAAAAGGCTAGTCTTGGTTAAAAAACACCAAAAATGGACTGTTGAGCAGTGGAAATTTGTCCTTTGGACTGACGAATCAAAGTTCGAAGTTTTTGGATCCAAATGCACAGTATATGTGCGGCGCAGAGCGGGTGAAAGAATGACACAGCAGTGTGTTGTGCCAACAGTGAAGCTCGGTGGAGAAAGTGTGATGGTCTGGGGATGTTTTGCAGGGGAGCAAGTTGGAGATCTCCACAAAGTCACTGGAATACTGAACCAACGTGGCTATCACAGCATTCTACAACGCCATGCCATCCCATCTGGACTGCGACTAGTTGGCCAACAGTTCATAATGCAGCAAGACAACGATCCTAAACACACTTCCAAGCTGTGTCAAAATTACCTGAAGCAGAAAGAACGGCAACGTCAGCTCACAGTTATGGAATGGCCAGCACAGTCCCCGAATCTGAACACCACCGAGCTAGTGTGGGATGAACTGGATCGACGAGTGAAAGCCAAGCAGCCATCCAGTGTTCAGAAGCTCTGGGAACTCTTACAAGAGTGCTGGAAGCAGTTTTCACCAGACTATCTTCTTTCTCTTGTTGAGCGCATGCCTCGAATTTGTTCTGCTGTAATTGCTGCTAGAGAAGGCTATTTTGATGAATCTAAAATTTAGACTTTGCTTTTGGTAAATTGTCCTGATTTGTTGCTATTTAAGTTCCCATGTTTGTACTTATGAATTTGTGTCATGATAACTTAGTTAATAAATGAAAAAACTTTAAACAAAATTTGAAATTTATGAATATTTCAGGATGTACTTAAACTTTTGACCGGTAGCGTGTATATATATATATATATATGATATGAGGTTATGTGAATGTGTTTGTATATACGAGAAGTATATTTGTGCTGCCTCAAGAACTTGTGGTACATCTTGGCATCTTGTTCCTGGTGAAATGAGGCACTCCGGACCACAAGCTGCTAAGCGCCAAAATTAACTAATGGAGAAAAACTAAAGTTTGTCAACTTGCAAAGCGACATAACTTTTGAACCAATAACGATATTTGATTGATTTCAACCACACGTACAGGTCCACAATCTGCTCCCTGACTCACCCACGGGATAGAGGAAGGGTGAAAGAATATAATGGTATAAATAACTCAATTTTTGCTCCACTGGCGCTTGGCAGGTTGTGGTCCGGAGCGCCTCAAATATACACCTGGATCTATATAAAAAGGAAATGTATCTGCAAAGCAAACTAAGGACAAATGAAAGCAGTACTTTGTGAAACCATGAAGAAGACATCATTTGTTTAATATATATATATATATATATATATATATATATTTTATTGGGGTTGTTTAACCTCCTTCGCAACATCTAAGGTCATATGACGGAGGGGACCCACAGCTTTACATGGGACGAACCACGGGTCGCTACATAATCTGGGCGCAGAGGACGGTCTCCCATCCAACTACTACCCAGACCCAATGTCGCTTAACTTCGCTGATCTCGGGGATATATATATATATATATATATATATATATATATATATAAATGTTTATTTTTACCTTTTAAAAATAGATTTTGATTCAAGCTCGCTTTGCATTCTTATCAAGAATAGATCCTATAAAATATCTTTGCAGGCGTTTAAAAAGGCTGCAACAGTCCAGATTTCAATCCAAAAGTAAATGCAAAATAATGCAAAAAAAATATTGAAAAGGACACAAAAAAGTTACAAAAAAATTGACTACTAAAAATGGGTTCGAAGAAATAGTATATTCGTCGAGATCGAATATAATTTTACTCTCGAATCCTGTAGAAGGAGAAGAGAAAAGACAGGTGGAGGAGAATATGAGGACGAGAGAGGTCATGCGGAGAAGTGAGGGGCCGGGGGAAGGAGGTGGAGAAGGTCAAGGAATAAGAAAGGTAGGAAAAGAAAAGAAGGAATAAAGACAGGTGGAGGAGAAAATGAGGACGACGAGAGAGGTCATATCGGAGAAGCGAGGAGGAGGAGGAGGAGAGGAGGTCAAGGAATAAGAAAGGATGGAAAAGAAATGAAGGAATAATGAAAAGGTTTGAAATATAATTACAGATTTGAGAGAACGGACAAAAATTGTTCCCCAAAATTGGAAAACTAATATTCTTGGCAAGGAAAAATGGGCATAGAGATTTACAGACTTGGTTTTTAGTTGTGTGTAAGTTTGGGCACAATGAGTTACAAAGGATACCGTGTAGCCTGAGCCAAACGGGACCAGGGTGTTCAAACACCCAGCGAGTTTGTCAGTAGACTTTTGCCCTCTACTGTTATATCAAAAAAGTAGATAGAAAAAAGATAAGACTCTCCAAAATAATACAATTAATAGTCAATTGTGTGTATATATATATATATATATATATATATATATATATATACACACACACACACACACAACACTATATATATATATAGATATATATGCAGTACATGGTGTACTCTGTACTGGTAAAATGACATGTTTGGACGTGACGCAACAACATGGGGACGACACTCCCTCTGTTGTACACATTTTAATTGTTTCCACACACACACACACACACACACACACACACACACACACACAGAATTACAGAACTGACTAAATCAATTATGAGGCCATTAAATAAGTTGCATTTTCGTAAATTTTTTCGTTTCGATGAAAGTGCGTTCGATATGCATTAATAATTCAATTAAAGATATGGTTGTTCCATCAATTCGTCGAATATACACTGTATGTACTGTATATATATATATATATATATATATATATATATATATATATATATATAGGGTGATTCAAAAAGATTTAACACTTATATGGGTTTTTGTTACAGGGATTTGAAGATTAAAGAGTACTAAATAAGCATTTCAAATGGCAACAAGGCTGAGTTTGGAGGAAAGAAGAAAGGTTGCGGCCTGGATGGAGGTGTATCAGTCTCCCGCAGTCGTACAAAACACAAAATGCATCACAAAAAATGTTTAGAAATAAATTGGAAATAAAAAATAAAACCCCATATAAGTGTTAAAATTTTTTTGATCACCCTGTATATTCCATATAAGAATCTTTTTATTTAATTTAAGCAAAAACTTTGGTTGAATATTATAAGACAAACGCAGTTCTGTTTAATGTTTAAAATTACGGGTTTGAGGTCCGGCACTAAAATCAAATAAAATCAACATTATTTTACTTTTTTTACCTTTTTGTTACTACTCAGTACATTTTAACTTGGAGAACCTAACCTAACCTAACCTAACTTAACCCTAACCTAACCAACCTACCCTAATCTAACCCTAACCAATGAGGAGGCAGACACATAAAGTGAAAGGTTTGTTCAGTGGAATATTACATGACATTTCCAATTTCTCCTCAAAATCTAAAAAAATAAAACTGACTAAATTTAGGTTAGGTTAGGATTAAGTTATGTTAGGTTGGGTAGGTTAGTTAGGGTTAGGTTAGATTAGGTTAGGGTTAAGTTATGTTAAGTTAGGTTAAGTTGGTTAGGTTAGGGTTAAGTTAGGTTAGATTGATTAATTTAGGGTTAAGTTATGTTAGGTTGGTTAGGTTAGGTTAGTTTCCCCAAATGAAAATGTACTGAATAGTAATAAAAGGTCAAAAGAAGTAGAATAACGTAGATTTTATTTAATTTTAGTGCCAGTCCTCAAACCGAAAAGATCCAAAATTACGAGGCCCAATTTTGTTAATATTAAATTGAATAAATTTAATTATTTCAAAATCCATAAGATTTATTTTAAACCGATTTAAGATTATGTTTACTTAAAATTAATCCTTCTTAAATTTCCTACATAAAGTGAAGCTCAATTCCGAGCAAATTTAATCTAATAAGTGTTTAATGTAAGCTAAATTTATTATGAAGTGACACCATTATTTTGTTTAGTTTAATTTTAGCAAAGGGGACAAAGCCACGGTGAGAAATGGATTTATTACGTCACACGCTTTCGATCTATTCTAAGGCCTTTATCAAGTCCGATTGAGGGATGGAAGCATGTCAGTATAATGTTATAATGTTATAATGTTTCAGACCATCAAAGACCCTAGGATTCATTCATGGCGAGTCTACCTAATCGTGTTTGTAATTGTGTACTGCGCATGTCCTCCCTGGTGGCGGAGGGACCTACAATTTTATGTGGGTTCCGAACCATAAAAACCTTAATTTTATTAACAAACTATACCTAATCTATTAACATATGCATCTAATCGATTTTTAAACATGTTTATAGACGTGCTACTTCTACCAACAAACTATTCCAGGTATTTATGTAAAAAAGTTTTTGGCAACTGCTGTCTCGAACCTTCTACTTGTCAACTTGCACCCATTATTTCTAGTTCTACTATATTGTTCGAAAAAGCTATCTCTATTTACGTTATCAAACCCATTCATAATTTTAAAAACCTGGATTAGATCACCCCTTAGCCTCCTAGTCTCGAGTGTAGTCAATTTTAACCCCCTTAAGCCAATCCTCGTACGACTTTGACCTAAGCAACGGAATCATCTTAGTTGCTCGTCTTTGAACTCTTTCGAGTGGAGAGTGGGATTGAAGGTAGTGGAGCGGGGCTTAGGAAAGGGGGATGACAAAGAAAATTAAGGAAGACCGAAATAAAAAATTTGTAATGGACACATTTTGGATTAGAAATATGTAGAAAAATTAATAACAGCATAATAATGGTAATACAGGGTGCATCATAAAAATGTACCCGATTTCAAAATGAAACCACGGGATAGCCATAGAAGATAAAATTAATTAATAAAATGCATTGAGCAGGCAAAAGTCAATTTTTTTTTTTACTAAATAACCATTTTTTTTTACAGCATGTAACCCGTAAAAAGAGGGTTATTAAGTAAATAATTTTGACCTTTGGCTGCCAAATTTATTTTTTTATTCAATCCTATTTGAAAAAAACAAAGAATTCCCGCAAACTTCTTTACATAGAAGGATTATCTTCTATTGTCTGAAATAACTCAAAAAGAAGTTTTTAAGACCAGTTCTTCTCTCTAAAGAAGTTACGTATCATTAAAAGAAATTATTATATCATCTGACAAGAAGCTTCGATACCCAAAAGAAAGAAAAACTTCCCCTCGAATGCACCCTCACAAGGAAGTGAGAAGTTCTGAATTTAGAAGATTTTATTTTGGGTATATCTTATATGATTATTCTAGTTTCAGTTTGAAATGGGGTACATTTTTATGACGCACCTTCCATTATTATTATTATTATTATTATTATTATTATTATTATTATCTTCTATATATTTCGAATCTATGATTCATAATTCTTTACAATTTTCTGTTTTTTTGGTTTCCTTAATCTCTGTTACTCTTTTTTCTAATGCTATTCCCATCCACTTCCCTTCAGCCCCACTCCCCTTATATATAATATATATATATATATAATGACCTGCCTTACTACTCTCCTTAGTCACACCTGTTTATGTTTGAAATAAATCCATTTTTCGGTGTGGCTTCACTCCCTTATTTCAATTTTCTTGTATAAACATCAATGTTTATTTAACAATTTCAACAAAACTGGACCTGACATTTTTTAACACAGTACTTTGTTCGTTTAAAATCCAAACAAGGCTTTTGTTTAAATGAAATAAAAAGTTTTAGGAATGTGTCTGTATATATATATATATATATATATATATATATATATATATATATATATATATATATATATATATATATATATATATATATTGTATATATGATGCAAATCCACAAGGAAAAAGAAAACATTACTCGAAGGCCTTTCGTGTATTCAACAATACACCTCGTTAGGGAATGAAGGGAAGAGGCAAGATGACCAAAATATATACCTACAGTATGTACAGGGTGTCCCAGAAGTCTGGACTCATAGGGAAAATAGACATTATATCTTTAAAGTGAAACAAACACAATCTCTAATGTCAGTTTTACATATTTCGGGAAAGAAAATACCTTGATGGCTCAGTATACCAATCAAGAGAAGTGGAACTGGTATTGCTACATGTTTCCAGAAGAAGCCAGAAGGAGACATGTTCGTAAAATAACTGACATGCCTCCCTCTGGCTCTTTCCGGAAACATGTAGCAATTCTTGTCTTGTTGGATACCAATTCCAACTTCTCTTGATTGGTATACTGAGCCATCAGGGTATTTTCTTTCCTGAAATATGTAAAACTGACATTAGAAATGTGTTTGTTTCACTTTAAAAATATAATGTCCATTTTCCCTATGAGTCCAGACTTCTGGGACACCCTGTACATTAAAACAAAAAACTAAAAAGAGATTAGCACAAGGTTAACAAGCACTGAATAAAGGCAAAAGACATGTCTGGATTTCAAAATTTCACTAACAATGGCTTTCAATTTGACTAAAAATTAAAATTAAAATTTTTTCTCAGAAAAAGTTAATTTTTTCCTAAAGTAAAATAATAATAAATCTCGAACAATAATAAGCAAAGCCAGTGTCCGTACCATAGTGGGTAACAGTTTCCCTTTAAGCTAAGTAAAGACACTAAGGTCAAGGGTTCGAGCCACGATGATGCTGGTAATAATAATAATAATAATAATAATAATAATCTATATTATAATAAGAGACCTGTCCGTCTGTCTGTCCGTCCGGACGGGGGGGGAATGGAGGATGGGTGAGGTAATGGGGAGGGTGGGGTAATGGGGGAGGGGGTTAGCCCCCAAGTTGTATGAATGCGGGTGAAGGTTTTGGGAGATACCAGATTCAGAAATGTTGACACAATGTGAAGCTCAAAATTTTCACGGCTGCGTTCTTTTCTGTAGTTTAGCTTGTCTAACCGTCAGCGAAGCGACGGGAACTGTACTAGTAATAATAATAATAGGGGAGTGGTCCGCATTGGTTAGCCTGAGCTAACTGACTTGGATTCTCTTTGAAAACATGAAATTGACCTGGGTACTTTTCCGTTATCTAACCCCATGCAAAATTGAATGCCCAGTTAGGTCAACTGTACGACCTTGACGATTGGTTAAGTCGTGATATTTTCGTTAAAACTAACGAAAATATCACAACTTAACCTAACCAATCGTCAAGGGCGTACAGTTGACCTAACCGGGCATTCAATTTTGCATGGGGGCAGATAACGGAAAAGTACCTTGACCCGGATTCCTCTTTAGAAACAAACAAATGCATTAATTAATGTCATTTCACCATCGTTTGTAGGTATAATCATTGTATATATTCTCTAAACAAGATTACGTTCTCCATCATGTGAACAGTTAGTGAAGTCCTTCTGGCCTTTCTCAAAGCTCCAGTGAACGTTAAAAAGTCTTTTCATATCCGCTATACAAGCAGAAAAAAAAAAGTGTATTTCCTACGTGGGATAGTCATTTTGATTTTCCCTCCAGTAATCTAAGACGTCACCCGATGAACTTTTCACCTGTCACGTTCTTCACGAAAGCTTCTCATGGGTGACATACGCAGTGTGAATCGGATATAAGGCGATGAGTTCCGTCGCCATGCCAGCGTCACAATTTTAAATATTTTAAATTATAAGTTCCAGGGTTGCCAGATTTTCATGAATACTGTCTCCTAAATTGCTTTCAAAATTCTCCTAAATTCTCCATCATGTGTATATATATATATATATATATATATATATATATGGTACTAAATCAAGACAAAAAGTCAAACTCAGTAATAGTATAGCCAGCAGCATGCATAAAAAAGTTATGTTGTATTGCAAGAGAACATTAGACTACTATAATAGGCTCACTGTTCACATTTTCACCTTCTCAAATAGGTTAAATATACAACTCCAATGGACTTTCATAAATAGTTTTCTTACCTTTAAATTGTGGCAAGTTTTCCCAAAATTTACGATAATTTTTATTTTTTGCCATCTCAGAAATCAAAACTTATCTATGACAAAAAGTAGGCCCAAGTACGTTGACCCATATAATTAGCAATATGAAGACAAAGCGCGGCAGTGCTGTTATTCACTAACCAGCATTTTTTACCCAAAATGTGCGGTATTGCCATTTGATAACTTTAAATAGTCAAATTATAAAAATAAAAAAATTTATTGGCTAAACATTATGACTTTTTTTAATTCCAGCATTCTCCTACATTCTCCTAAAATTATTTTTCATTCTCCAAAAAATTCTCCTACTTAATTTTAGGAGAATTTTTTTCTCCGCAGCCCATTCCATTTTCCTATTTCATTATGTTTTATTTTCAAATTACAAATCAGTAAACATAGCAAGAAAGGCTTACTTGGTTTTTAGCTTATAAGAAGTAATTAGAAAATCACTTGCTCACTATATCAATTAAGTTTGTTTTAAACTGGTGCCATTAATAAATTTAGAAATAAGAGAACAATGGCAACTTGAAATAGGTGCCATTTATGGCAAAAAAAATTTGATAGAAAAAAAACTGAATACATTTTTTTTTCATTTGTCGTTTAATTTTAAGGTTTATAAAATTTATAAAACAGTCTTCGAATCTGAATCCGAATCCACACACAAAAAATGTTGAATCCTAATCCAAATCCACTTAAAACGTGTCGAATACAAATCCGATTTGCACAAAAAAAAAGTTTAATCCTAATTCAAATTCACTTAAAACGTGTCGCATCCGAATCCGAATCCATCAGAAACCCTTCGAATCCCGATTCGGATTTGTACACTATGATATATATATATATATATATATATATATATATACACAGTATATACCGGGCTATTAATTCCTTTAATATTTCCTCGTCACTTTTATTAAGAAGTGAAGGCATGCAGTCATCCGTAGTATTATAAGTATTAAAGGGGATTAAAAGGAATTAAAGGCTAATAAATGTAATTACAATGCATCAGTCGTTATCAAAAGATAATATAATACTATGGTTGAGAGCTTTAATTAATAGAGCGAGTGATACTCACCAATTCCAGGTTTCCACTCAAATGGATATTTGGGTTGGTTTGGTCGATAGGCAAAAGTTTTAGTTGTGGTTGTTAGTTGGGTTGTCGTAGTAGTAGTTGTTGTTGAAGTAGTTGTGGTTGAAGTTGTGGTTGTCATTAGCTCTGCAATTTAGTGCAGCTAGTTAAGAAGCGAGTCTATTCAACTACTCACAAAATCTAGCATAAATATGATTAGTTTAGGTAGAGTTTTACTAGTTACTATAAAGCAAAATAGGATTAGGTGCGCACTCGGAGCATTCTAAACTAAAAATTTTGCGCGCGCGCGCACACTCACACGTATACACACATACATATTGTACACACACACACACCTTCATATATTATGAACACACAAATAATGCTATTGGTATGAACTATTTCAAAGTATTAATCATTATTTTCTTCAATGTTATTATGAGTTTTGTTTTAACTAAAAACTAATTCAAAATATTTAAATTTGTAGTGTCATTAGCATAAAAATCATTCAAAAAGTGAACCTTCACTCCGGTTTGAACAACGTCCTGGTAGCAGCTAAAAGCAGTAATTCATTACCACACCTTGAAAATTTCTGATGGCAAATTTTATAAAAAATACTATAAAAGTTAGCGGCATTTTTTGGCATTCTGTGTAGTATAAGTTTTAGCTGTTTGTGAGTGGGTGACTCGTGGGTGATACGTGGGTGACATGTGGGTGACAAATTTACTTTTAATATTATTTTATAAGGGTTTTTAATGTAAGTACGTGAAATATAATATGTTTCATGCGTAATTACGATAAATATAGTGTATATTGTACGGATATTCACTGGAACCATTAGTCAGTTGACGTTCTTTTACTTCATTTTTGTTTTTGAAGTATGACAAAAGTGTTTCCAGAATCAGACATGACCCTTCTATTTGTCTATCAAAAACATTATAATTTTTGACACGCTGAACTCAAAATATGTTTCAAAAATTAAAAAAAGATAAAAATTTGATAAGGTTCATTGACTCTTTAATGTTTCTGAGTTCAGAATGGGACAAATACGTGATTTTTTCTGGCATTGAAAGGATAAAGGAAACAGTGATGATTAGTTTAGTGAACCTTATGTTTACGTAGCAGTTACAAATGCCACGCATGAACAGAAGGAAAAGAAGGGATACTCGTACAGATCATAATATTCTCTCTTTTGTTTGTGTACAACATCTAAAAAGAACTCTTTCGTATAATTTAAACGTCGACTATCATTTGTTAAAATAGATTAATTGGAGGTTAGAACGGTAACAGCCAGTGTTCATATAATGTAGATATGAACGATGGCTATTACCACTGTAAGTGTGTTTTAACCGAGTAGAAACACACCGGAACAGTGCCGTAAAATGAGTAAACATTTGTGAAAAGGATATTCTTTCAGAGATAATAAAAGCTGACTTCATATAGAAATATTATTTCCCAACAAAAGCACTGTAAATTTCTTCTGTAAGTCTATACGTAACACCTTTTATTCGTAACAGTTTTTATTCGTAACAGTTTTTATTCGTAACAGTTTTTATTCGTAACACTTTTTATTCGTAACACTTTTTATTCGTAACACTTTTTATTCTGGTGTTTCATGATTACATTAACTACTCGTATAATGGAGACGTGATTATAGACGTATTAATAAATTTCGTAAAAGTTTAATATTTATTAATATGAAAGTCTCGTGAACCAAAAGATATGATAAAAATGTTATATTTAGTAATTCTGGCGAAGGGAGTAATTTCATTGAATAGCTCGGTCTGAATTTAACGGCAATTCGCCAAAGAATTATAATATTTATCTACACATTTTCTTATTATGGTTTGATAGAAATTTCATAAAGAGTGCCAACGTTTAATTAATAGATATTAATAGATATTAATAGGATATTCTTAGGTACGAATTAATTGTCTGTACAGTATAACAGTATATCGTGATCAAAAATTAATTTTTATGAGGCATATAACGAAGGTCATTAACCTGAAGGAAGGCTCGTGGGAACATGATATTCATTGAGGTGAAAACATATATTAATAAAATACCACTAAAAAAGGGAACCATTTTACCTCGAATATTTGGGGTTGACGGAATAACTCGGTAGGATTAGTTTTCAAATAGTGCAACTAGTGGAGAAGTTTGTACATTCGGGCTAACGACATAATTATGATCGACGTGACATAAAATCGACGCAAGTTAAGTTTTTTAGCGTCGGTTATCTCTCGTCGGCCAGAAGGAAGTAAAATAGGAAAGCTAAGGAAGTGGACAGTCTTAGTAAAATTCTGAGTAAAACTCTCACACTTATGCATTGTAAACATTTACTCAGAAACAATAATTTACACCCCATTCATACGCATTATTGAAGTCTGGCGATGGTAGGAGACTTCTCCGCTGTCTGAATCTCGTGTACCGAAACACATGAAAATTTGAGGTAGTAAGCATTAGAATACAAAAATGGATGGCGCGAAACACTAAATTACATAATCTAATCCACATCATCCATTTTTGTAAAAGGATTTTTTAAATTTTTATTTATTTCGTAGAAGGACAATCATTTCGTAGGAGAATCGTTTCATCGAAGCCCATTTACTCCTCGTCTCTCTCTCTCTCTCTCTCTCTCTCTCTCTCTCTCTCTGCTCACCCAAAATACAACTATGGATCAGAACTCAACTCGTGAAAAATATCTATCCTATCTAATCTATTCTTAAACGTGTTAACCGATGTTACCTACGACCTGCGGCGGAAGACAATTCCAAAAGTTAACGATATTATAAGAAAAAAGTTTTCCGTTATCGCGCTATTAAACGTTCTACCCTTACGTTTAAATCCATTGTTCCTGGTTACGTTCTCATTATCTAATTTAAAAAGGTGCTCCAAATTTACGTTAACAAATTTATTTAATATCTCAAACACTTCAATAAGGTAGCATCTCCGCTTTCACTTTTCTAGTGAATACATATCAAGTTCTCCTAATTATTATTCTAAATGTGGTCGAACTAAAGACTTATATAATGGTAATACGATGTCTTTAGATTTGTACTCGAAATTTCGGGATATTAAACCCAACACTTTATTAGCTTTCTTATCGTCTTGGAAGAACTGCTTTGAAAACTTTAAAGTCTTTCGTGACTATAACACCTAAATCTTTTTTCCTCCGTTATTGAAATAAGGTCTTTACCATGCAATAACTAAACTCGATATTTTGAGAGCCGATGCGCGCTACTTTGTATTTATCGACATTAAATTTCATCTGCCATTTATCGGATCAATCAACTTCATTAAGGTTACTTTGCAACGTCTCTCTATCGATTCTACTATACGCTTTACCGCCGAGTTTCGTATCGTCCGCGTATTTCGAAATTTTACCAGTCAAAGTAATATCAAGATCATTTGCGTAAACAGTGAACAAGACTGGCCCCAACACATACACTTGAGGAACTCCGCTAGTTACCCTTGCCCACTTCGATTCAGATGCATTTATTACAACTTTGTTTTCTGTCTGTTAACCATTTCTCAATCCATTTTAATACGTTACCATGGGCCTTAAGTTTTTCGAGTAATCATTTATGCGGAACCACGTCGAACGCTTCCGCAAAGTCCAAATACATAATATCCACCACTCTATGTTTATCGAATACATTTATAATGTGAAAAAAAATCCAATAAATTGAGTAGACAGAACGATGTCTACGAAACCATGTTCACTGTTTCTTATCAGATTATAATTTTCATGACGATCGACTATTCTATCACGTATTATTGATTTTAAAAGTTTACCCACAATCGAAGTTAAGCTAATCGGCCTATAATTGCTCGCGAGTTTCTTTATTCCCCTTTTAAAAAAAATCATTACAAATGCACTCATAAAGAATGACACTGAGAATGACACAGAGGAACGGAAAACTTCGCGAGGCGAAAGCAACAAATTACAGCCTGATCATGCATCCGTTAATAAATTTAATTAATTCATGAACTATTCATTTTTCTTCATCTACTCATTCA